>PVHY01010820.1:0-50298 GCA_004024945.1 Uropsilus gracilis
TCTTCTTCTTTGCTGCTTAGATTTCCAGGAATCACTTTATATTGGGTCATTAGTCCAAGCATATATGAAAATCTCTTGTCATCTTGTCACTGGGTTTGTGGAGCTCTATCCCAGGTCCTTGGTTGTGGCACTTCCTCTGATGGAGGTGCTTATCTCCTTTTCTCCAAACCTGTGTGATTACAGGATTTCATGCTTTGTCATTTGTGTTGTCTGTCTCCTCCAATCCTACGTTTCTTCCATTTGCTTCTTCTTCCAAATCTTCCACATTTTATTGTTTTGGTGTTTGATGTTGGGGTCAAAACTCCCAACCATTTGTGGTAGAGAGGTCCCCTAATTGGGACAAAACTGGTGGGTGGCTGATCCAGTTCCTCACCTCTCTTCTGGTTTGCAGTTCTGGGTGGGGCCACAGCCCCATCTCTGTGACTTTTCTCACCCATTGTGGTGGGGTTTGCTTCGCTGGTGTTGAGGCATCACTGTATCAAGGGTTTGGTTACCTGGCCCCCTGAAACATTGTCATTGTAGTTCGCTGGTAGGTCATCTTTTCAGTTGGATTTACAGCTTTGTCGCTATGGTTCTGATCATCCTCTGCTTGGGTCTCACCCAGGTGACTAGTATGTCCAGGGCCTTTATTCTCTTATATGCCTGCAGCAAGATTGGTTTTCTTCTAATTCTTATGAAAATCTGTTAGAGGTGGGAGTGCACCAGAAGGGAACTTCTCCACCCCCACCTCCACCCCATCCCCCGACTGCCTATCCGTGTGCCTGCCGCAGGGTTATCATCTCCATCCCCGGACACCAGAGGGACTGAGATTGAATCCCCCGGCCCACATCCCCAGCTCCCCAGTCTCTAGAATTGTGGTGGAGCAAGGCTCTGCCTGCCTGCCTGCGAGTATCGAGTATTGGGAGCTGAGGCTGAATCCTTGTTGTTTAAGAAGTGGTCTTCCTAATCACCCTTTCAATCATTCTAAATACTTTGCTTTTGCACCTTTCTCTAATATATTTATCCATATTGGTACTGACAGGTATGGTTGGAGGGAAATATAAAAGTATACAAGAAAGCTGTGTCTTAACCTAGCAGTACGTGTAACCTTAATTTTTAGCCATTTGCATGATATGATTAAGAACAATAACAAAACATGACATCCAAGTAAATTTTTACTATCTTTGGTAATTTTGAATATCTAATGTGGCAATTAGTAACTTGAATGGCATTATATTTCAAAGTTGACATAGTTCATGGTAGTTGTTTCTCATTAGTAGTCATTATAGATTTATTGATTGATACCCAGGAAACTATTTAGAAAAAAAAGAAAAATGTCCTCTATGTTAAATTTAGACATGTGTGAGACAATATGAAAGTCATGATTGTTGAAAACATAGGTTATTTGTGTCCACAATGTGGTGTTCTCTATTCTAGGTACAGAATTCACAGGTGTGGCTCTCATATCCTGTTGCAGGGATGGGATGATGATAAGGAGGAATAATGACAAACCAAAAATTCCATGTAAACAATATAGGGTATTAGAAGGTCATTCCATGGATTTCCAATGCTACGGGTTAATTTGTCCACTCTTGCTACAGCACAAAGCACCTTTTTTTTTTTTTTTTTTTTTTTTGTGTAGATATAGTCAAACAAAAGTTCACTATTTTAAAAAAGGTGACCAGATACAGTCTCCCTGAGAAAGTGATACTTGTAAATAACTTGAATGAGCAAGAAATGTGGCCATTAGATGGAGACCTTGCTGGTCAGGAAAAGTACTGCCAGTGGTGGGAGCCTGAGGTGTAGTGTGTTTAGAGCTATAGAAAATAACAAGGGGATCTTGATGCAGGACGAATGTGAGCCAGAGAGAGGTAACTAGGGTGAGACCTATAGGAAATCTAATATTATTAAACAGTTTTAACATTTTACAAGTAACCGTTTGAGCTGAGAAATGAGAAAAACAAGTTTCCTGTTTCAGAGATATTATTGAGAATAACTGTGTGTGTTTGTGGGGGATGAGATTACCAACTGGAAGATGAGTTGGAGGTATTTAGGTAGGAGAAGATGATGACTTGATGATGACTGGCAGAGTCCACCGATTGAAAAGTGCCATGTTCTGAGCACTTTGATTCATAAATTTTAAGAATGCTATTTTGTTAACTGATTACAAATATCTTGAGTTCATGTTATGTGTGGGTTTAATAAACCTATTAAACATTTAGCTGTCTGAGTGATGTCTCTTTGAAATTTTAATACGTGATTATGACATTCCAGTGGGAGATTTATGTGGCTCTAATTTTTCATCTCTGTGTAGTAGACAGTGTTACTGCTTTGAGGCAGAAATTGGGGATAACTTAAGTGTTGAAGACAATGCTAAAGTAAGGAGATGGCAATGTTAAAGTAACAATAAAGTAAATAATAAAGTAACAATGTTAAAGTAACCAGGAAATCTTACTTTTGATTAGTGGTTAGAGATAGGAGGAAACCATGAAAAAGCATGTAAGGTAATGGAAAACCTGAAGCTGAAGTACTATAAGATAAGCAGAAACAAGTACATATTGATAGTATGTACTGATTCCAGATTACAATGTTAACAGTAACATTTATGAACATTTGGCAAAAATTAACATATTGAAGCTTTAAAATTCATGTTCTCTAAGCCTGTCTGCATTTGACTTGACACAAAGTTCTTATCACTCTCCCAAACAAAATAAAAAGGTAATTACATTTATGTTCCCTATAGTCATTACTCATTTCACAAAATTGTGATTCTGTGTTTTGTGTGTAGACATTAATCTCAGTGGGTAAGCTTGCATTCTGAATTAAACATGCATCAGTACTTCTGTGCTCAGAGTCACACCAGCACTGAAGATACATGCCCTTTGCATAGTTATCTCCATCTTGGGAAACTAGAAATATTTTTACCTAATTGCAATGTGTCATGTAATGAATTTATGTTAGGTATATCCCAGAAGTTTCAGAAGGTTCAGAGAAAATCTTTGATTGTGTTGTCTCTGCCATGAGTGTATCTCACATCAATTTTTCAGCTTCTACTTTATCTATTTGTCCACTGTAGCATTCCTATTAATTTATGATCTAATACACTTTATTGTATATTACATGATATTTTATATGTCACAAGACTTTGTCTATTGAAATAATTGACCGTATGCATATTAATATATTAAAATTTGCCTAAATAATGATTCTAAAATGGGTGTTCTCTCTAATGCAGAAATTTTCAAATGACTACTGCTACAGCTGATGCACTATGTGGACGCCTTAAAAAAACAAGTATCATCAATGCTGTTTGCACTAAGGAGTTTTATTATATTTGTGAAAAGTGATCTGCCATTTATAATTAAAGAATTACTTGTTCATGTTTTTGTTTTTATTAACCATTAAATAAAAGCAGGGTATTGATTCACATTATTCAGCCATGTGTATTTATGAGAATTGTGAAGAATATAAAGAAGTTTGTTATAAAGCACTATAAAGAAGTTTGTTATAAATTACTATATAAGAATTCAAAAATATGATAAATCAGAGACTAAAAATAATCTATTTTGATTGAGTCATTCTTAAAAAAATTAAATTAATTTCTCCAAGTCATTGTTCAAAATATGAGGTATGGCATGATGATCAGATTCTCTTTATCTAATTTATTCCTTATTCATTCTGTTTCAATTTCAGGTGTAAGCATCAAATATATTTGTAGTTATCATTCTAGACATTTTCTAGGAAAATGCACCATGTACTTGCTATCTACTAAATCCAGTGTTACCAACAGCAAACCATAATTCTGTCTCTATTTAATTAAAAAATGTATTTTATTATTTGTTCTGTGTCAGTTCATAGACAAATGCTTCATTTTTTTTGTCAAAAGCTGCAAAATTGCTCTGACAAGATGTATCAACATTTATTTAACCAGTTTTAGATTTTACCAGAATGTTTTAATTTAGAAAAATGCTGCACTGACTTGCAATTACAACACTATCATTAGCTATAGTGCATTTCAAAAAGGTAAAACTTAGTTTTATATTCTGTCCAATGTATTAAATTTAATACATATATAATAATTAATCTCAAGAGGATGCACACTATTCATCTTAGGTGCAACACAGAAGAGTGCTTGTTCCTCATACTGTAATCACCACAGTGTGTTTTCAACAGCATGATTCTGGGTTAAAATCCTTATCAATGAGAGTGTTCCATGTTATATATCAGTCTAGAATTCTCTACCATTTGTGATTTTTATCATGTCTTTATTTTATTTTGAAGACATAAAGTGTTCACAGAATACATGCTGATATTTAAATACTGCAACCAACATTTTAAAGAAACTGGTGCAAAGGGAAGAAAATAAAAGTGTACATTATTACAAGTAACTAGATGGAAATGAAACCAGGGGGATGTGGTGGTTATTTCCTATTTATGCCTATAATGTTTAAGCAGCAGGTGACTTTGAGTTATAAGCAGTGGAAAACAATTCTCCGACACATTTTCATGAGCAACAGACCTCTGAATTTTCTAAGTTGATGGTTGTGATTCAGAGCACAGGGCCAAGAGAGTTTGCTGTCCTCAAGTTGATCTCTTACTAATTTGACAGAAAATTTTCCATGAAAGATGGAGCTAAGATGCCTAGCACATGGTTAAACAGCAAACTCTGAAGACTGGGTATCAAGTTTGTTGCAGATCTGGAACCTAAATTTGATTTGTAATATGATTCAGCAAGAAGTAACCAATTGAATTATAACAGTTTGTATTTTAATTCTTTGTTTTCAACCCATAAATACTTTCCAAAGTTCCATCCTAGGGAGACTGATTTGAGACCCTTGCCTCCATTCTTTTGCCAGTTGTCCTTGAATGAAATGGTTCTTTTCTCAAAAGCTAGTGGCATGATGTTCTGCCATGGTATAGTGTGCCCACGGTGGAAGCAGAAATGGTAGAAATAAAAACATGATATTAGAGATGAAAAATATCATCAATGAAGTCATGAAAGTGGAAGAAACAGTCTGCAAATGAGGAAAAGTTTAAATTAGCTACCCCAACTGAAGAACCAAGAGGAAATAAGAATAAAATAATGTAATATTCAAGATTTTCACACAGCATTGAATTGTCTAGCATAAGTATACTTGGGATCAGAGAGAAAAAGAATGAGGAAATGAACAGATTGTGTCTCTGAATAAATAATCACCGATAGATTCCAAAAGAGATATCTATTAAAAACTAAAGATCACCAATAACTAAAGGATGATAAATGGCAAAAAAAAGTGAAAATATATCATAGCTAAGCTGTTAAGAGCAATAAAAAAGAGTATATTGAAGTCATCCAAAGGAAGGGAAGGAGGTATATAAAGATTAAAAAAAAAAGGGGGGGGGCTTAAAAGATTTCTATTTAAATTCATGAGAAAAGCAATTATTTATATATTTAAAGTGCCAAAGGAGGAAAAAAAGACTATAAAGAATGTTATATGCAAGGAAAAAGAAGAGGAAAAATAAACACAGTTTAGATAAACTGAGGGAATTTTTTGGTAGACATTGAATACAATATACAGTGAAGATTTTTAGGAAGAAGGAAATTATTAGCAGATAGAATTTTAAGCCTATACAATGAACTTTTTTTTGAAATAGTAAAAATAAAATACTCAAATATTGAAATTTACTACCTTAAATTAGGAGGATGATAAGTTGTCAATTTATATCTCCTGGTGTGGCAAGATGTATTTTCTGTACCCTCCACTAGGGAGCATGTCTTAAATCACTCTATTGTTTCAATTTCCCTATACCTCTACATTAACCCATGGCAGGTCTGCCCATTCTAATTTGCTCAATGAGGACGACTTTTCCAGTTTTAATCAATGAACAAATCAACCAACCAAACAAACAAATGAACAAACAACCAAATAAAATGTTAAATCCCACATTACTACCTGAGCTGCAGATTAAGTGAAATTAAATATCTTCAGTAGAAATGCTGCTTACAGTTCTTTACGAATATCCCACACACTTAGTATCAATCCTCAACGTTATCTTTGAGTTTCTGTATATGTTCATTAGAAAAATTAAAGTATCATTTTAGAGTGTATCATTATGTAGTGGGTCACACTTTTAAAGTCCTGCAGGAACTTAAGTCCAGTCATAGTTTGTAGTTAAGGACATATCTTGGATGTAGGTTCTGAGAAATATCTCATATGGCTGTTGCTTCAAAGGCTCTATTACTGCACTCAGACAATGCAGGGCTAATCTTTTTTGACAGAAGAGATTGTTATCAAGGAGCTAAGGAAGAGGTTGCATGGAGGTGGAGAGATCACTGCTACTGGGGGTGAGGAAGCCTCTTTCACAGCAAAGTAGACTCATCAGATTTGATGGCTACATGTCTGTAATTTCATCAGAATTTCTCAACATGTCCTCT
Source organism: Uropsilus gracilis (assembly GCA_004024945.1). Taxonomy (NCBI): domain Eukaryota; kingdom Metazoa; phylum Chordata; class Mammalia; order Eulipotyphla; family Talpidae; genus Uropsilus; species Uropsilus gracilis. The sequence goes on from PVHY01010820.1 coordinate 6,395, forward strand.
TCCTAGTGACATCGCATAGCATCTCCCTCATCACAGTTCTCACTTTAACAGCAAAACCTAAAAAGTTGAGAGATCAATTGTGCTGTGGTTCATCTGGAAGCAGGATGAGATTGCACATTCTAATGTCAGCACTCTCAGCCTTATAGTTATAGGAGATGAGTCTCCTTCAGGACACCTAGAGAAGCTTTCAGGATCTTAAGTGGAGCTTAAGTGGTTGTGTAACAGGGTGTTTTGAATGTTGTTTTCAAAATTATCTTTTGACACAAGCATTAGATGGGAAAAGAGTAAAAATATAAAGTACGCGAAGGTACAACTTCAATTTTTATTTCAGATCTTGTTAGGGTCTGCAATTCCTGAAAGACCAACACCAACTAAAGACTAAGAGTCGCTTAAGCAAGCTTTAATTTGCAGGGTCCAACAATACTAACCAACTAGGGTTGACTTCCAGAGAGAGAGAGAGAAAATGACCCCATTCTGTCTTTTAACCCCCTTCTTCTACCCTTATTGCAGGAATTCGTGTCCTTCTGGGGGTCTCTGTCCATAGGTTCAGAGTTTTGGCAAGGAGGGTCCCAAGTCATCTGATCACAGGTTATCCTATTTTTTTCAATCAATTTCCTGATAGCCTTGGGGAAGTAGGGGCAGCTTAGGCTGTGGGCACCTGGTGGGTGGCCTAGGATAAAGTAAAAGCCAGCCTCTTACTCATGTAGTGACCTTTACTTTTAGAATGTGTTAAACCCCAGGACTTAAGTTGAGTTTAAGTTTCCTCTTTTTCTTTCAAAGCTGAGGTAAAAAAAAAAAATGCCAATAGAGGCAGTGGCTTGATGAGCAAATAAAGGCCTAAATCTCTTGTTTCTAATGACTGTAACAGAAATGCTCCCAAACAACGTAATATGCTAGTTACTGAACAAAACTCATACATGTATACATTGTAAGGATTCATAAAAAAACAAATTATTACTTTCATTTGTGTTGGCACAAATTCCTTTTTATTCCCACTTAAACCATTTGTTTCTATTCTTTATTCTAATAGAACCAAGAACTTTGGCTCATGATTTCTCCACACTTACTGAATTTTGTGAATTTCAAAGTAAAAGTAACAAGGCAAATATGGGAAAATAATTTATGTAGAAAAAAAAACAACTAAAACCCTTTTTCTCTTAGAATGTTTTTTTTTAAATTTATTTAAAAAGTTTGTGCATGCTGCTTCCCATATTATAAAATCCACACTAATTCAGCTATGTCTTATCATTTTTCTTTGCTCTGGTTAACTATCTCATCTTGATTTTATTTCTCTGTGAGAAAGACACAGACATGTGTCTTATTTACTTACACATTTGTATCATTCTGGTTAAGTCTTTGTTTTTAGTACTTACTGTTATTTTACTCAAAGTTGTTTTTTTTTTTTTTTTCTTTTCTTTCCTTTGAAACAGACTAGACTTGGTGGATGTAGAATAGTGCAACACAAGTAATATTTTAGGGTGATACTGGATCAGAAAACAGGCAAAATGGGTTACTTAACTAAATTTGCATAGGGGAGCAGCTGGTCCTTCAAACCACACACCACGTTCATCCCAGCCTGTGTGCAAGCAGTAACAAGACCACATAAATCTAAAGAGAAGGCAAAAACTTTTGCTTATTAAACAACAATATAAACAAGAGTCACTGAGGGTACAAGGAACTTCTTTGGTAATCTTACCAACTAGTGCAGTCTCTAGTCCAAAAGGCTACACATGACCGTCAGTTATGTGTTTCCTCAAAATGGCAGCTGCCTCACCTTTAAGCCAGATGAAGAAGCCAAGATTGCACTATTGCTCCTTCTTCCAAAGGCACAGCTATTCACTTCAAGCCAGAAGAAACCAAAATGGCATTGTTGATCATTCTTCAGGAGATTGAATTCTAATCAGGATGGCATTGTCAATTCTCCTCCAAAAGGCACAGCTCTGGCATTCTTTAGGCTCCAACTCTAAAGTGGTTCAAAAACCAACATGACTCACTTGATACAACAGCAACAACACTTGAAACATCTCATGAGGAAAAACAGCAACCCAGCAAATTCTCTTCAGATCTCCAGACGATTTCCAAGCTATGCAGTTTCAAAGTCAAACCAAGTTCTCAAGTACCAAATTTCCAAGTCAGTTTACAATAGTTACAAGTTTGTCCAACATGCTTCCCTGGACTTCTCACTAGCCTAGCCTGCAAGGAAGTCCACTAGCGTGGCTCCTTTCTCTTCCCTGCTCTGGCACATGACTCAGGCATCTCTGAAATCTTTCAGCCTTCCAACCTCTCTGCTTCTCTGATCTCTGCACCTTCCTTCTCTCCCCAAATTCTGTCTCGCCTCCTTAAATCCCCTAATACTAATCCTATATCTAGATGGCCTGGCTTCCCTTCTCCAAGACATAGATCATCCTTGCTGTGTTCCTGCCCAAGCTCATCCTCCAGTTTGTGATAGTCACAAGCAAATCCCCAGGTATGATCAGCCAGTGTAGGTGTGACCACACCCAACTGTCAGGCTGCTGGACAGTGAGGGGTCAAGTAGAATGTGCTCCAGGGAAGTTGTGAAAGTTGAGAGGGTTGTGGATTCTTGCTGGAATCAAACTTGATTTCCGTGTGTTTTAATATCTAATGTGGTCTTTATTCTACAAATCCTGATAGGATGGATCAAAATAAGAATGTGTCAATATATTTACTATGCATAGCATAGTTTTTAAAAATCCTCAGATGAGTTTGGGAATATTTACTTTTTTGAACAAATTAAATCTTTATTTCTTTTTTTTTTTCTCCTCTGCTGTTCCTGGTAGTTGGTTATTAGCAAATGATTCAAACTTAAATATTAAAAGTAAGTGCACTAAGAACACTTTGAATATTTTGTAATGATTATTTTTCTATCAAAATGAATCCAGTTGCGTATTTACTAGTGTATTTTCTGGTTATACAGATATTGAGTTACAAATAACAATGAATCATCTAGCAATCATCTAGCAAACCAATCATCTAGCAAAAAATTGTAATTTTAAAGCTAGATTCATATTATAATTTCTAATTTTGGTAGAAATATTTATTGAATAGTAAGTGGTGATATGTTAATATATTTGATTATTCAGTGAGTCTCAAATTTTAATGTTATTAATTATTCTTTATAAAATAATTCTTGTGATTTTTGCCATTAGTCTTCAGAATGATGAGGAGAAGATAACATACATGGAGGGGAAATTTTCTAATGCAAGGAAACAGAAGGACAAAAGCCCGCTAGTTCACAAATTGTGAGGCAAAGCTTGTTTTTATTTTCCAGATTTATGAAAACATTAAAAATATGAAATCATGATAATTGTGTCTCTACTTACTTGATACTATTAGGATGTTCTTTATAAATAGAGGTGTATATTTAGATACAATATTAAGTAAAATCTATAATCACATTTTAGATTGCAATATATTTTAGATTGCAATATATTTTGAATTTGTTTTAATTTTATGGCTTTGCTATATTCAGTGCTTATTATATATTTTGCTTTTTCTTTTGTACAGAATTTTCATGGTATATTGTTGCAGTAAGTCTGGGAATTTTTTGTTTTGTTCTTCTGTTGGCAACCACAGGCATTGGAATTATGTGTGAGTATCAGGAATACACATTTCTTGTGGGCATAATGAGCAAGGATTAAAAATAATATTATGAATATTGAACCTTTAACCTGTAAAGTCTATAGAAATGTTAATAATAAGGATAGACTTGATGATGATAATGATAATTATGATGATCGTATTATTTTACCAGCTATTTTATTTCTCTGCATATAATGGCATAACAAGTTAGTGTCATAAACATTTTGCTTAACATATAGTGTTTATTTTTATGTGTGACTTTTTTTTCATAGAATGAGTTTTTTCATATGATGAGAGAATTGGGAAAATTTTTATATTGGCATCATATATCCATAATAACATATTATCACTTAAATCACAATGAAAAAGTAACACAACCTTTTCTATATGAGTGAATATTATCCATTAATATATATACACACATATCAATAATTTTTAATGAAATCTTGCTTTATTTATTTTTTCTATTTTTTCCTTTTTTATTGATTTCACATATACATGTATTACATCATTGTCTACCCTGAGATTGTCCTATCACCTTATCACCTTGTGAACAATTTTTATCTCTTGTGCCCTCCGCTTACCCTGATTTTACTACCATATCTTGCTCTATGCTTCAGTTCTGTTGGCAGTTTTAATTTTTTAATTTAAATAGGCCACTGATTGAGTATTAGGTATAATCAAGTGACTGGGTGGTCTGGTCTGTAGAGCATCTAGATTAAAGAGTCAATTTATGAGTTTACCTATTACCATAGCAATTTTTTTGAGAACATTGTAGAGGACAGCAGGAGTCAAACCAAGGACATTCTTATAAAAACCTGAAAGGCATTATAAGAGAAAGATTCTAACAGAAACCATTCTATTAGTTAGAAGAAGAAAATGCATAAAAGTTAAGAAAAAAAATGTATGTTTTGGTTAGTACATTGAAAGAATCCAAAAACAGTGTGTTGTTATTGAAATTGTGCAGAAGTTAGTCCTTAAAATTATTTTATATTCTGACATTTGAAAGTATTCTATCATCACATTTAGTCTGATTGAATTTAGCTTAGATAATTTAATTTGTTATTTGGAACTAGAGTAAATAATTATAATAAAGTGGTCTGTTGAAGTCACTCATATTCTTAAGTTTACCACATGAACTGAAGATCTACAGTGCTCTTCTGGATATGAACAAGACCATAGGAAACACAAAAATGAAAAAAGCACTTCCTCACTAGAAGTTGAAGCTCATTCAGTTTTACCACCTAATAGAGGTGTGTACTGAATATTTAAGTTCACAGGTTACAATTTGTTTTTTATGAAATGATGTAGCTTTTTTCATTTTGAATTTAATAAATACACATTGTATTGATTGTTGTCAAGAACTCTAAATCTGCAATGTTTCTCATCATTGTTTTTATTTTATAGTTAATCAAATGTTGACTTTCACAGTAAGAAACCTATTATATTATCATATTGGTTTGGTTATGTGAGTGGTTTATGTTTGTGAGTTGAAGTCCAAATAAATCCAGTAGAATTATATTATTCCTATGTATTCTCTCTCAAGGAGCAGGGAGAAATTCTCTTTATTACTGTTTATTTGTACTTCAGATGTCACTCTTTCTGAACATTGCCTTGGTAGTATCGCATTCTTTCCTACAGAATTTGGAGAGGAGCTATTTTTTAACAGACAGGTACTTGGGGGGACTGGGAAATGTCCATTCAATCTGAAGTAAGCACCTAAATATGTGGAAAATCTTCCAGGCTTGTGATTGTAGTGAAAACTTGTTACACATTGAGAGATCTATAGGAGGATGGGATGGCTTAAAATTTAAAATATAAATGTAACATTTAATTCCTAGCTACAGTTTTGTGTAAGTAATAAACTAATGATGAAATGAAATGAATGAAACACTGTTTATGAGACGTGCTGTCATTTGAAGGAAGAGCTATGAATAATCTTATCACACAGCCCTACCATGCCCTCCCCAAGGTTTCAAGTTAGAAAGGAATAGCTCTTTATAAAGGACACAAAATAGAAAGAAACATAATTCTTGTGGAAAAGTTTACTTTAGTTGATCTCATGAAGTGAAGATATAGCCTACTAGATGAGCTATAGCAAGGATTCAGGATGCACATGAGGAAAAGTAATACTAATGGTGAGATCCTTACTATGGTCTCAAACATGTTCAGTGGGAAGCAATTTTTTATCTGAGATTGGTGAATAAGCACCTGTGAGTTTATATGAGGAGAATGAAGAGGTGAGGGAGTCTCATGCTTGATGGTGAGTATTTCTATGGGAAGTGGCAGATACGACCATCTTTCAGAGGGAACTCAAGAAGTTATGACAGAGAATTTGGAAAAAGAAAATATTTGAATTGACAAGAAAAGGGTGCAACTCAAGAATTATACTATATAGTTTGTGTGCAAAATGGTGATGAAAATTATCCTGTTGATCAGCATTATTCTGAATCTATATGGTTTTGGAAAGTCAGTGTTTAGTTGTCATTTTCCTATGTAAATAAAGACTATGTTGCAAGATGTCTGAATGTCTTATCAAAGTTTTTGCTATGTGGCCTTGGAAACAAATAAAAGCAGATGAAAATGAACTAATCACAAGATATTGTTTAATTAAGCACAGAGGTTAGGGTGTATCTTTTTAATAGTGGTACACTAACAGAACTGGAAGATTCTTAATAGTGTGAAGCATCTTTAATGGGGTAAAAATGAATCTATACACTTAAAAATCCACTTATTTCTGACTTTTACATTTTTTGTTATTTCTTTCTAAAATTAAAAAAAATCTCATGTTAAAATTAGCAGTTGGAATTATTGCTCCATGTGTATTCATTAATCTATTATAAATTTACATTGAACATAGAGTCTGTTCACCTAGTCTGACTCTGAATGCACATATTAAATACCAAATAAAATGCTGAAATGTAAATATTTCAGTTGTACAATGTAGGATTCTTTATTGTGTAGTATATGGCATAAAATCATTTCACTTATTTATTTTATTTTATATTTTCTGTTTTATATTTTGTGATTACTGTTTTACATTCATTTAGAAATAACATATGTGGATTTTTTAATTTTAAATATCCTATTTATATGTGATAGTTGATGTTATTTTAACCTAAAATTCTCTAAATTTACATTTAGTCAACATCATTTACTTTGATATCTTGAAATAAAGTAAATGGTTATCATAAAGTCACCTATAAAAGATACTCATTATTTAATTTTATAAATTAAATTTATAAAGTTTAATTTTTTCAGAACTCTTGTAAGTGTGAAAATGTGAGAGTATCAAAAGAATATACTACCTCCTTACCGGCTTCTAATCCCTGAATTTATCAAAAAGTACAGGTATATACTAAATAGTTAAGCTCTCAACTTGCAGATTTGTTTCTCATGGATTCATCTCTTTCTATTCCATTTCAATGTTTGTATTTTCTTTTAATATTTTACATGGGACTTTTACAGGACTTCTGATTTGCTCGTATCTTTTCCCTCAAATCACTTCCTTTACATAGTTAATTAAATGCTAACCTTTCCAAAGAGAAAAACCTAAATGACATTGTTGTTTTGATTTGATTATTTAAATGGTTTTTTCTTGTGAATGGATATCATAAGCGTATCCTTCCCTCTAGTGCTATATTAACAATGGCCTTGGGACTCTCAGACACAGTCTGTGACTCTTCCGCACTCTTACAGAATTTGAAGATGAGCAGTTCCTAATACAGAGATGTTTGGGAAAATGGCAAAACATTTATTCTCTGGTCATTATGCCTGTAGGAAAAAACAACACACATAGAAAATAAATGTTTCTAAATGGTTAGGGGTTGATAGTTATAGTGATTTTTCTTTTCAAGAGAAGGATTGTGACATACAGCATGGAAACTGGTCCTGCTGTGGAAATAAGTGCTACTATTTTTCAACTGAAGAGAAAACTTGGGATGAGAGTAAGAAGTCATGCCAACAACATGATTCTAATCTCATTACGACTGATGACATGGAGGAGCAGGTGTGTTTGTTTTATTCATCTGAGTGAGTGTTTTATGAGAAATATGTGTATCGTGTGTAGGACAGTATCTTAGGCTTCCTTCTGATATTTGGTTGATTTGAATGAAATGTTTGTATTGCTGCAGAGTTACCTGCAGAAGAGGAGATGCTTGTGTAACTTAGACTGGAAGTAACGTTGCTTAAAAGAGTAAAAATAGCTTTACTGTGGGTGCCCTGGAATGATTTTTACTTTTATTATTAGTGTTGAGTCTTCACATGTTCATGGATACCAGACTACTCAGTGTTTAGTCTCTCAGAGCAGAAGAAACACTCAACGATGAGCAGTGAAGCCAGCTTTTTGTTATATTGTGAATTTTATTCATTTATAATAAATATTGGAATTACAACACACATCTGAATAAGTTGAATCTTTGTTTCATGAACATGAAAAATATCCATGAAGAATAAAGAAATTGAATATTGCTGAACTGATTCTTTAGTAATTTTGTTTTGCTCATAACCAAAAATGTAGAAGGAGATGTTCCTTTTCTACATGAGAATTTCTATAACTCAGTTGTAATGAATTTTAAGGTTTGGGAGTATAAAGTCATCTAATAGATTCTGTTTATTTCCTTCTTTGTCAATTATTTAATTTAGGTAATGAATTTCAGCTCTAATAGTCTTGTCAATATTATTTCTATCAATTCCTTATTAGGGATGAGTTTAAAGTAATATATTTTTTATTTATAAAATTTCAATCTTAAACACAGTATTATGGATCAGTCTTTGTTATAAGAAATGTATAAAGATAGTACTGGGATGATGTAAAGGAATTACAGAAATCCAAGTGCAGTTGACCACTACCATGATCAATTTAACCTCAATTGTTTTCAACTTTATTTCTCTTCTATTATCTATTATTCCTATTTGTCTTTCTGATTTCTAAGTCTGTTTCCCCCCCCTCCTCATTTTTATTACGCTATTGTAGTTTCTGGATAATGTTTCAATATAACTTCTTGTAACTGTCATGTCTGTATTTTCATAAACTGTTACAGCTCCTTTGAAATTTCTTCCCTTTTGTTCTTGAATTAGGTAAAAGGTTGCATGCTCTCATCATACTGATGATAACTTGCTCTCAGAATTTAAATATGGAATAATGATTGCCATATATACCTTATGGTTGATTTTGTTATGAGAAAACATTTTCCTCATACTAAAGGTTTAGGATTTTCAGACATTTGCTGCTTTACAAACTCAAGACAGGAAGTAAAATAGTGATTTTAATTTAATGATATTTGACAGCAGGTATTGATTCATAGTATTATTATGTCTACTCCTGACATCTAGCAAATTCATGTGAAAGAAATTGTCATGGCATATTTAATTTTTGTACCTCTACAGAGACCAAGAAATGATAAAATATAATTTAACATGTTTGTATATTACTCAGACATGTTTTTAGGCATTCAAAGACATATAATTAGTTTTCCTATTGTATAATTTAATTGGAGTAGGAAAATATTCAAATATGTATGTGCTGAGAGATAGAGATAGATAGATAGATAGATAGATAGATAGTAGATAGATAGATAGATAGATAGATAGATAGATAGATAGATAGATACAGAGAGACAGGGAAAGGAGTGCATGCAAGAGATCACCTTTAGGAAAGAAAATTTATTATAACAACCCCAAATACAATTTCAATATGATTTTTGTAAAGTTTCTCATCTCTCTGATCGCTACCATCTTAAAAACTGGTGTTTGAATTTTTGCATTGAGAATTTGCACTGTGTGTTACATCTCATTGCTTTGATTGCATTGACTTGCTCTCTAGTGAGCTTGGCAGCATTCTGTATTTATTGTTTGTATATTTCATTTATTTGAAATGTTTGTTATTTTTGTGCATTTGTTACACACACACATATATATATATATATATTTTAATCAGGATTACCTTTTAAAATTTTGTCATTTTCAGCTGCATATTACTGAATTCATCATGTGTAGATATAGGATATTAAATTTGCCCCCAGAAATCCAATTATATTATTCCCCCATTATTTTTTCCATTGTTCTGATTTATATCCCCTCCTCTTCCACTTATTACTAATGGTTTATATCAAATATTTCATGTTTTGTTTTATTTAGTTCATATGTTTGTTTGTTTTTTATATACCAGATATATCTGATTAACTTTACTAGCTTTAATGCACTATAGTTCCACCCATGTCACTGAATATTGCAAGTTTGTAGCTTTTTTGTACCTTTTTTTTTTTACTGGCAAATGCACACGTCTATACTACATCTTTTTCTCTTTCATTAGTTGATGGATATTTTTGTAAATAATGTTTCAGGGGATATAGTGGGGTGGGAGTGTCACATTTCTCTTCAAATTGGTGTTTTGAATCTTCTTGCTAAACACTCCAAAGTGAGATAACAGGTTCATGGATCATGTGCATTTTAGCTTTTAGTTTTTTTTTTTGTTTTTGTTTTTTTTTTGAGGAATCTCCATACTGCTTCCATAAATTCTCAACCAATTTATGTATCCATCAAGAGTATTAAAGTTCCCTTATTTCTACATCTTCTCACACACTTGTTTCTCCAGCTTTTATTTTTGCTCATTTTTTCTATTGACTAATATTATTTTCTTATTAATGTATATGATTATTTGTTTCTAAAACTAAATCATTGTAGATAGCTTTAGATTTAAAATTCATCTTTTCAAATTTTTCAAAGTATATTTTGATGATCAGAATTTCAAAATTAGTGCAACATTTTCCTTTTAAAAAATATACAATTACTATATCCAACTAAGGTCATTCTCACATTTTAGCATACCTGTCCTTGAAATCTACAATCTTAAACAGGAGACAATGGGGGGTGTGTAGCACACCCTATCAAAAGCAAGACTATCAGTGCAGACTAATTTATAACAAAGTGATTTTTAATTACTACAAAAGAAACATGTAAGTAAAACGCTGATTACTTTAACATTATCCAAAACCTTTTTCAACATTGTTGAAAGTCCTTCCCCAGATTGCCTAAAATCCTCAGTTTCTCAGTCCTGATCATCTCACCAATGTTTAGTCAGTCAGAGTTTATCTCCAGATGCTAAATGACATCTTCCTTTGGCATGCTCCTTTGGCATGCTCCAGCTGTTTCATGCTGTCTTTTCCTTGTCGTCTTCTTCCAGGTAGCAAAAAAAACTACTGTACTGGACCCGGCAACGTTTACTTTCTTTTTAGGCCTAACTTTTGCATGGCCTCTTCCAAACACAAGTCAAACTCAGCAAAACAAACTCCAACACGGAGTTCAAACCAGCAAACTCCTTAACTGCCTTTAGCACATCTTCCTAGTTTAGGTCCACCAAAGCCTGCAGGCCCCAGGCCTTGGCCACATGGCCCAGCTCACATGGTTCACATTTTTATTCCATGAAATGGAAAAAACCAAACCTAAATCTAAATTCCCATTTTTCCTCCCTCTCTTTGTTTCAAAGATTTTTATATTTTTTTTCCTGTTTTCCCACCTTCCAGGAACAGCTCCTATATTATTACATTACAAAGAAAAAAACCCCATTTTCCTCCTTCCTTCCCCTTGTATCTTTCTAAAAGAAAATTCTAATTAAGGCCATTCTCACATTTTAGCATATCTTCCTTGAAATCTGCAATCTTAAACAGGAGACAATAACACCTGGGGGGGTATCACTCTCTATCATATTGAAGGCATCCAAAGGAGGTATATGAAGGAGGTATATGAAGCTAAAACATGGGATGATACCATTTCTCTTTATAATCAAAGAGAAAGGCAATTATTTACATATATAAAGTACCACAGGAGAAAAAAAAGTCTATAATTGAAGAATGCAATAGGCAAAAAAAATGAAGGATAAAATAAGCACATTTTGATTAGAAAAAAGCAGATATTTTTTGATAGGCATTTAATACAAGAAATAGTAAAGATTTTAGGCAGAGGGAACTTAAATTCTTAAATTAGGAGGATGGTAAGATGTCAATTGTCCTCACTCTTCTTCAAAATGTTCCTGAAAATCCTAGCCAGAGCAACGTGATAAGAAAAGGATTTGAAAGGTATAGTTTGAAGAAATAAATAAATAATGATGTTTCAATTTCAAGAGATTATCTACATAGAAAAGTTAAAAAACTAAAATAAAGAAAAAATAGACTTTTAGAAATAAGCAAGGTCATACTGGGGTAATACACAAAGCATGAAATAATTTATTCCTGTATCTGACCAAAAGAAAATGGAAAGACATTAGAGTTGAGATATCACTGAAATCATTTAAAAAGGAACACATAATTACAATTTAACACCTCATATATAGCATGTCTTAAAAAGCTTAAGAGTTCATGAGGAAAGCAAAGAATGATCCAAGTAAATGTAAATATTATATTCATAGATGGACGATTCAATACCATTAATAGGGTCATTTTCTCCAGTTTGAGCTAAAGGTTTAAAACAGTCACTAACAAAATTTCAGCAATATTTTTATAGATATCTAAATTATAATGTCTATTACAGAAAGAGAAAGCAACTAGAATCACCAAAAACAATTAGAAAAATGAGGTTAGAGGGGGAGGATGTGCTCTATTTCATTTATAATTTACAATTGAACTACATCATCAAGATAAAGAGTCAACATATCAAATGTTGGCAAGAGAAATAAACAGTAAAAGCTAGACTGGAAATGTAAACCCAGAGTAAGTCTCACACAGACATGGCTGACTAATTTTTGAACAAAGTAGAAGAGTAATTCAGTGAGGAAGAACATCCTTTTCACCAAATAGTGGTGGAGGAACTAGACATTTATGGAGAAAAACTGAGCTTTTATTGAAGCTTTGCACACCTTACACAAAAATAAATTGAAATGCAAATTTAATTTAATCATAGATTTAAATATAAATCTAAAATTATTAATCTTTTAATAATGAACAGAAGATAAAAATCTTTGGTAAATAGAACTATCAAAAGAGGTCTTTTATATGGATCCTTATAGAGGTATTGTCACAGAAATTTTAAAAATACTGGGACTCTCCTTGCAAATTTATGTTTTATGGTTGTGGAAAGGTATATTTTCTATACCCTCCCCTTGTGAGTATGTCTTAAATTCACTGTAATGTTTCAATCTCCCTAAGCCTCTACATTAGCTCATGGCAAATCTGTCCATTCTAACGTGCTCAATGTAGACTACCTTTCAGGTTTTTACCAATGAATAAACCAACCAACCATCCAACCAACCACCCAAACAAATAAACAAACAGCTAAATAAAATTTTAAAATTTTAAATTCCTCATTATTCTCTGAATGGCAAAATTGAAGTAAATAAATATCTTTGGTCTCATGCTGTCTACAGTCCTTTTACCAATATCCTGCACCCTTAATATCATCTCTACGCATTATTCTGTTTCTGTATGTATACATTAAAAAACTCAGGTATCATTTTAGAGTGTATCATTTTTATTAATTAATTAACTTATTTGTTTATATATATATATATGTTTCAAATCTTTGTAGTCCCTGGGTATCACCCACCACCTTCTTTCCCTGTCCACTCCCTCCCACTCCCCCCACCCCCTCGCTTTGTGCTTTTTAGTTTGGTTGTTAGCTTGTTTGAACAAAAGCCTGTCCTTTTGCTATTTTTCCTATATCATTTTCTATTGGGTCACACTTTTAAAGTTCTACTGGGACTTTTATTCAGTCATAGTTTGGAGTTAAAGACATAACTTTGATATAGGTCCTGAGAAATGTCTCATATGACTGTTTTAAGGAATCTATTACTCAGGCAATGGAGGGTTAATCTTTTTTGACAGGGATGAAGAGACTGTTATCAGGGGGCTAGGAAATGGTCTCACTGGAGGAGGTGGAGAGACCACCACTACTGTGGTTGGGAAAGCCTCTTCTATAGGCAAAGGAGACTCATCAGATTTGATGGCTACATGTCCTCTTCCTAGTGACCATCGCATAGCAACTCCCTCATCACAGTTCTCACTTTAGCAGCAAAACCTAGGAAGTTGAGAGGTCAATTGTGCTGTGGTTCATCTGGAAGCAGGATGAGAATGTGCATTTCAGTTTCAGCACTCTCAGCCTTGTTGTTATAGGAGGTGAGTCCCCTTCAGGGCACTTACAGAAATTTTCAGGATGTTTAAGTAGAGCTTAAATGGTTGTGAATATTGCCTTCATAATTATCATTTGATGGAAGCTTTAAACAAGAAAAGAGTACAAATAGAAACTATGAGAAGGTACAATTCCAATTTTTTAATAGATTTATTTCTGCAGACAACCTGATGAATTGAAGGCTCCTCCTTCTCTTTCAAAGCTGAGGTAAGAAAAATGCCAATAAAGGCAGTGACTTGAAGTACAAAGAAAAGTCCAAATCTCTTGTTTCTAAAGACTGTAAGTAATTCTCTCAAATAATTTGATAACATATCAATATGTTAGTTATTGAACAAAAATCGTACTTGGAAACATTCTAAAAATTCATAATAAAGCAAATCATTGCTTTCATTTCTGTTGGGGCCAATTTCTATTTATTTCCGACTTAAACCATGTTTCTATTCGTTATTCTAGTAGAACCAAGGTCTTAAGGTTCTTAAGGACTAGGCCTGGTAGATGTAGAAAAATGAAACATGAATATGTCTTAGGGAAACTTGAAGGATAAACAGGTGAAGTAGAAAAGAGAAAGTGTAAACATTGTAAGTAGCCCTTAAGACACATAGGTATTTTGGGCCCAGAAACGTGTGCAGCTCTTGAGAACAGGAAAGAGCTTTGAGGGAAAGTTTTTATAATCAACCAAATAATAGCAGTCTCATTCTTTCCTCAAAATTGAAAATTAAAAGCAAACCTCCTCCAAATTGTCATGAAATACTCTTGTTCTGAGAATAGTACTTTATATCTTTACTTGTTGTAGACATTGTTGTTAAAATGTTCGAAGTTATATGGTTTGCTGTCGGTTATAGATATTTTACTTATTTTAAATGCAGATTCTGATTTAAAATTGTCCTGAGAGACAATTAAAATGATACCAATTAAAATGATAAAATAATCATTGGCAAATATACTCTAATTATACACATTTGGAATTGGGGTTGCCTTTAAGAGGCACAGGTAGATGGACAGATGGACAGTGATCTGCAGAGTAATCACACCTATGAGCCTGGGAGAACATGTAACTACATGGGTAAGCCTAAAATAAGTGTTTGCTTTTAATAAAAAGTCCTATTGCCTGGAATAATTCTAGAATGTTTACCTCATTATATTTTTGTCAAAAACCAGCTCCTTCAAACTGGTCATTTATAATAGAATAAGCTAAAACAACCCACTCTAGAGAGAGCTAGTGAGTCTCACCTGAGTTACGATCATTTACTTATACTTTGGCAATGAAGTGGAAGGAGTCCCCCAGTGTGAAAATGTGCTTTTGAAAAAAACTTCATGCAGAGTTGGTAACATAGAGGCAGATTTCAAGTGTTGTTACCACAGGTGTCTAGGAAGAATTTTAAAACATCAGAACACTGGGACCTTAGGTGAACAGATCAATGTGGTGCATATAAAAACAAAAATCTACTTTTGCACTTTGACACTTACTTGTAGTACTAAATTGAATATAGAGCTGTTCACTGAATTATACAAATCATATTTTTAAAATATCTTCTGAGATCTTTGGTTATATTTTGTAAAACTGATGATTTTGACTTTTATTCTTTTAAAGGACTATATTCAGTTTATTCAATATTTTTAAGTATATCTCTTGCTTTGTTATATTTTTATTTAAAGAGAAAGTATATCTTTAGGCAATGAAAAGATAACACAAGAAGGGAGTAGAAATTTGCTATTATTTAAGCCTGCTACCCCAATATTCTATGTATTTCTATTTGATATAATCTGCCTCACAATCCGCATAGTCTTATTAAAAATATAGACTGCATATTTGATATTTCTGTAATTTTACTATAAACACAAAATACTTAAACTCTATCTTCATCCTATTAAAAGAAAAGATTAAATTCATGTCAAGTAGAATATATATACATATATATCTTTTTTATTACTCCCATAATTTTCAAAATGATGTTGTTAAATTTTATTTGCATGGGATTATGGAATATCATATTTTCCCAAGCATTATTGTAGCTGCTAGATTTCAAAGTTTAGTTGATGCCTTGTTCATAAAAAAATCATTTGTGTTCTCTGTACACTTACTGACACACTGTGGGAGTAAATGAGATAGAGACAGAAGTTGTAACTTCCTGTGAGGGAATGTTGTGTTGTGTGTTCACTGGTTCTCTTTTTCTCTGACACAGTGTCTTTTGAGACCAGTTTCACATCCTCAGGTGCCTCCTCATATCAGAACAGATTAGCAAGATCAGCAGTACCAGCACTTCCTCGCTGTGTTCCTGCCCAAGCTCATCCTCCAGCTGGTGACATCCGCAGGCAAACCCCAGGTATGATCAGCCAGTGTGGATGTGTGACCCAGGCCTGCTGTCATGCTGCTGGAAAGTGAGGGGTCAAGTAGAATGTGCTCCAGGGAAGTTGTTCAGAAAGTTGATTGGTTTCTGGATTCTTGCTGGAATCGAGCTTGAGATGCAGGTGAATTAATATCTAATGTGATCTTTATTCTACAAATGCCTACAAAATGGATCAAAATAAGAATATGTCAATATATTTATTATGCAAGGTATAGTTTTTAAAAAAACCTCAGATGAGTTTGTGAATATTTATTTTTTTAATAAATTAAATCTTTGTTTCACTTTTCCCTCTTCTATTGTTGCTATCTAATTTGAAATTGATAACTAAATGATCAGTATTAAGTAATCCAAGCTTAAATAGTAGAGTGCAGTAAGAACAGTTGGAATGTTTTGTAATGAATATTTTTCTATCAAAAATCCAACTGTATATTTACTTATGTATTTTCTGGTTATGCAGATATTAAGTTAAAATCAACAATTAAAAAAAACAGTCATCTAGCAAAATATTGTGACTTTAAAGTTAGAAAAATATTATAATTTCTCATTTTGCTTGAAATATTTATTGAAAGGTAAGTGGTAAGATATAGATATATTTTAATATTTAATGATTATTTAAATTAACTTTCCTGATATTCCAAATAGACCAAGTGGTGATAATTTATTTTATGATTAGTGTTTCTGTTTTTAATGTTATTAATTATTCCTTATAATAAAAAGTTTTTGCTGTAACTTATGCCTTTAGTCCTTAGAATGAGTGAGGAGAAGGTGACATACACGGAGGTGAAGTTTTCTAATGCAAGGAAACAGAAAGACAACAGTCTTTCAGTTCCCAAAATGCGAGGTAAAGTTCGTTTTTCTTTTCCAGATTTACAAATACATAATAATATATGATATCATGGTAACTGTGTCTGTACATATTTGATACTATTAGAATGCCTTTTATAAATAGAATTGTATTTTTAAATACAATACAAAATACATTTTAAATACAAAAATTAGGTAAGGTCTATAATCGAAGCAAAAGTCATAATTTAGATTCTTCAATATATTTTGATTTTGTTTTAATTTTATGGCTTGTTTTATTCAGTGCTTACTATATATTTTGCTTTTTATGTTATACAGAATTTTCATGGCATATCATTGCAGTAAGTCTGGGGATTTTGTGTTTTATTCTTCTGTTGGTAACCACCAGTTTTGGAATTATGTGTGAGTATCAGGAATACACATTTGTCATGGTTAAAATGTGCCAGCATTAAAAATAACACTATGAATCTTGAAACTTTATAAAGTCTACAGAAATGCTAATAATAAGGAATGACTTGATGATAATAGTGATAATTATGATGATTATATTATTTTTGTCAGCTTTCTCTTTGCTGCTTATAATGACATCACAAATTTAATGACACATGCATTTTGCTTGACATATTATGTATATTTTCATATATGATCTTTTTTTAATAGGATGTCTTCCCATATGACCAGAGAATTGAAAAAAAATTCATATTGGTATCATATATCCATGATATAATATTATTGTTTAAATAATAAAGAAAAATTGACATCATCTATTTCCTGTATGAGGGAATATTATACATTAGTGTTTATATATATATACATACATGTCAATAATTTTTAGAATTGTTTGCTTTCAATATCTTTTGGTGATTGTTGATTCTTCTATTCACTCGCTCAACAATTCAAGAATTTGTATGGGGTCAGAAGTATGTATCATCATATGTATCAGAAGTATGTATGTATCATTATCTGTATCACAGATAATGAAATACAGAAAGAAACTTGTTTTGAAATACAAAAAGAAACTTGTATGACTCAGATATGGTGAAGGATTATTTGGGCTTTGGCAGTGAATGTGGTGTTAACATACTTGAAGAGATATGAGTCTATACACCCTAAAACATACCAAATGTTGTAAACCAACATTATCTCATAACATGATTTAAATCAAAGAAGGAAAAATAACTGGAAAGCTTTTTAGAAAATTAAGCAGTTCCAAAAATATCATTAGTAGTGCTTATATAACGATATGAAGACACTAGAATAACAAATAACTTTCTGAAGTCAAGAAGGTATTCCTGCAGAGATAATGACTGACCTTAGTTAAAGGATAAATAGGGATTATTAGGGTAGAGAAGACTCATCCAGGTAGAAAACAATGTGGATGAAACACAGTTTTATATTTTAGCAGAATCACAATATCTATCCAGTCAATTTGAAGAAGTGGCTAGAAATTGGTTTGTCTAGTTATAAAGTTCATGAAAATTTCTTGGATCACTTTGTAAAATTTATATTTGCCCTCAACACAATGAATCTATATTTACATGAAAGAAGTCATGAATCATGTTATATGAGTAAATCTGTTTTTTGGAAAGACCAGCCTAAGTAGATTGCAAAGTGATACATGGATAAAATTGTTTACTGAATAATTATTCAGTAAATCAGGTTTAGTGATGATTACTAACTAAATTAGTGTGATTGTGGAAACAAACACCAATGAGAAAGATATGCATGAAGAATTGTTAACCTATACATTTTATGAATAGTTAAGGTGGGTATGGGATCAATGGTATCACTTGATGTCAAACTTATACACCTTGATGAGTGTGTTCCATTGAGTGTATAAAAGATCAAGAAAAACATTAGACTATGTTTTCTTTGTTTATTGCTATTTGCTTGTGTGTAGTAATAATGAAGTTTGAGTTGCTTATGACATATAGTGTAAATTACTATAAATAATAAGGTAGGTTTGTAGCTCCATAGTGAGCTTTGAATGAATGTAGACAGATCATTGGAGGTGTATTTGATATGATCAAGTGATTAGTGAAGAATGTCTAAATTAGATTTATGGGTTTGCCCATTGACATAGCAATTTATTTTAGAACATTGTAGAGAACAGCACAAGTCAAACCATGGAGATTCTTATTAAAACCTGGATGGCAAATTATCAGAGAGTCAGTAGATCATTCCCATTATTTAGAAGTAGGAAGAAAATGCATAAATAGTTAAGGAAAAAGAGTATTTTAATTTTCAGGCAGGAAAGAATCCAAAAAACAGTGTGTTGTCAATGAAATTAGTCAGAAGTTAATCCTTAAAATCATTTTATATTCTAACATTTGAAAGTATTCTATCCTCAAATTTAGATTGATTGTATTTAGCTGAGATAATTTAATTTGCTATGTAGAATTAGAGTAAATAATCATAATAAAGTGGTCTGTTGAAGTCACTCATATTCTTAAGTTTATCATATGAATTGAAGATTTGCGGTGCACTTCTGGATCTGAACAAGACCATCGGAAACACAAAAATGAGAAAAGTACTTCCTCACCAGAAGATGAAACTTATACATTTTTACCACCTAAAAGAGGTATGTACTAAATATTTAATTTCACAGCTTAATGTTTGTTTTTCATAAAATTATGTAACTTTTTATTTTGAATTTAATAAAAACACATTGCTTTGGTTGTTGTCAAGAACTCTAATTCTGCAGTGCTATCAAATCTATTTTTATTTTATAGTTAATCAAATGTTGAATTTCAGAGTAAGAAAACTATTATATTATATTGATTTGGGTATTTGAAAGGTTTATATTTGTGAAATGAAAATCCAAAAAATATCCATTAGAATTATATCACTCCCATACATTCACTTTCAGGGAGGAAGAACAAATGCTTTTTATTACTCTTTATTTGTACTTCTGATGTCACGCTTTCTGACCATGCTTTGGTACTGTCAGAGACAGTCTGTGGTTGCATAGCATTCTTACCTCCAGAATTTGGAGAGGAGCTATTTCTAATTGGGAAGTGTCCATTCAGTCTGAAGCAAGCACCTAAATAAGTAGAAAATCTATCAAGTGTGTGACTGTAGTGAGAATTTGTTGCACATTGAATAACTATAGGAAGCTGGGATGCTTTAAACTTAAAAATACAATGTAACATTTTACTCATAGCTATAGTTTTGTGTAAGTAAAAAACTGACAAGACAATGAAATGAAAGGAATGATACACTTTTACAGTCACTCAGAGTGTCATTTAAAGGAAGAATTATGAATAATCTTGCCTTCCCTTTCCCCAAGGTCTAAATGTTAAGAAGGAGCACCTCTTTATAAAGTGCATGAATCACTAGCAACAGAATTCTTGTGAAAAGCTGATCTGAGTTGATCACATGAAGTGAAGTGAAACACTAGATGTGATATATCAAGGGTTCAGGAGATACATAGGAAATAATGATGCTAATGATGCGACAGAAGTGAGATCCTTACTAGGTTCTCAAACATGTTCAGTGGGAAGTAATATTTTATCTGAGATTGGTGAATGAACCCCTGTGTGTTTTTATGAAGATAATTAAGAAGGTGAGAGCTTCTCATGCTTGATGGTGAATATTTTTATGGGAAGTGGCAGAAAAGACTATTTTTCAGAGAGAACTCAAGAAGTTATGACAGAGAATTTAGAAAAAGAAAATATTTGAAATGACAAGAAAAGGGTGCAACTCAAGAATTTTACTGTGTAGTATGTGGGTTGAATGGTGATGAGAATCATCAATGTTGATCAGCATTATTCTGAATGTGTATGGTTTTGGAACTTCAGTGTTTAGTTGTTGCTATTTTCCTATGTAAATAAAAACTGTGTTGCGATGTCTGAAGGTCTTATTAAAGTTCTTTGCTATGTGACCTTGGAGACAAATAAAAGCAGATGAATATTAACTAATTATAATAAAATGTTTAATTAGGTACAGAGGTTAGGGTGTTTCTTTTTAATACAAGTACACTATATGAACATTGTAATTGATTATTAAATTGGAGCAATTGTTACATTTATAACAATTAACATTAAAATATTATCTAACTGATGCTTTTTTTTTTCAAGAAGACATTGAATTCAATGATAGTAGGTAGTAACAAAGTTGGAATCTTAGTAGTGTGAAATATCCTTAATGGGTGAAACTTAAAAATCCATTTACGTTTGACTTAACATTTTTGTTATTTCTTTCTAAAATTTTGAACATTTTTCTCTTAGAGTTAGCAGTTGGAATTATTTCTCCATGTATATTCATTAATTATTATGAATTTATATTGAATCTAGAGTCTATTCACCTAGTCTGGCTCTGAATGCAGATACTAAATAAATACTGAAATCTAAGTTGCACAAAGTTTGGATTCTTTATTAAATGATAGATGGTATAAAATCATTTCATATATTTACTTTCTAGTTTCTATTTTTTGATTACTGTTTTACATACATTTAGAAATATAAAATGTGTAAGTTACTGTTTTATTTTATATATCCTATTTATATATGACACTTGAAAATAATTTAACCTCAAATTTTCTATTTTTACATTTATCAGCATCATTTACTTTGGTATCTTCAAGTAAGATAAATGATCATAATAAAGTGACCTATAATACATACTTAACATTTTAATTTTAATTGGTTTGAAGTTTTTCAGAACTCTTGTAAGTGTGCAATTGTGAGTGACCCAATAGGAGACTATGGTACTTCTTTACCAGTTTATATTCACTTGAATTTATCAACAAGCAAAAGTAGGTACTGAAAAATTAAGCTCTAACCTTAAAGATTGTTTTCTCATGGAATTTTTCTTTTCTGTACCATTTCAATGCTTTTAAACATTTAACATGGGACTTTGACAGACACCTTTGCTTTTCTCACATCTTTCCAGTCAAATCATTTCCTTTACAACATTAATTACATGCTAGCTTTTTCCAAAGAAATAAACCCATGTGACATTGTTATATTGATTTGAATATTTGAATGGTTTATGCTTGTGAATGGATATCCCCATATATATATATATATATATATATATATATATATATATTCTCTCTTGGATGAATTTTCCGTTGAGGGAGAACTGCTTCTTATCATTGAAAACACTCTGCACTTGAGAAGGTAAGCTCTTTCAGTGCTTGTATTAACAATGACCTTGGGTCTTTCAACACATCTGTGTCCCCACAGCATTCTTACTCACAGATTTTGAGATGAGCAATTCCTATTACACAGATGTTTGGGAAAATGGCAAAATATTTATTCTCTGGTTCTTCTGCCTGCAGGAAGAAATTAAATACATAGAAAATAGCGGTCTTTAAAGGTGTTGGGGTTGATAGTCACGGTGATTTTTCTTTTCAAGAGAAAGATTGTGACATACAGCATGAAAAATGGTCCTGCTGTGGAAATAACTGCTACTATTTTTCAACTGAAGAGAAAACTTGGGATGAGAGTAGGAAGTCGTGCCAACAACGTGGTTCTCGTCTCATTAAGATTGATAACATGGAGGAGAAGGTGTGTTTGCTTTATTCATCTGAGTGAGTGCTTTATGAGAAATATATATGTCTTGAGTAGGTCATTTTCTTAGGCTTCCTTCTATTATTTGGTTGATTTGGAGGAAGTGTTTCTATTTCTGCAGTTACCTGAAGAGGAGGAGACACCTGTGTAACTGAGAATGAAGAATTGCTGCTGAAAATGAGTAGAAATATTTTTCTATTGGTACCCTGGAATAATTTTTTCTTTTATTATATGTGTTAAATCTTTGCATTTTCATATATACTAGAATATTTCTCTCAGGGCAGAAGAAACATGGAACTCAATGATCTGAGCAGAGAAGTCAAATTCTCATTGTGTCATGACTTTTATTTATTTACCATCAATATTGGAGATGTATCACACTTTCAAAAAGCTGAAACTCTCAATTTCATGAACATGCAAAATATGCATGAGGGATAAAGAAAATAAATATTGCTGAACTGATTCTTTAATAATTTTGTTTTGCTCATAAACCCAAAATGTAAAAGGAAATTTTCCTTTTCCAGAAGAGAATATCTAGATCTCATTTGTCATCACTTTAAAGGGTTGGGATTATAAAGTCATCTATTAGATTCTGTAGATTTCCTTCCTTGTCATTCAATTTAGTCACTGAATTTCTAACAATTTCCTATGAAGGATGAGTTTAAAGCAATATACTTTTATTTGTAAAATTGCAATTTTTATTAAACACAGTTTAAGGAATCAGTCTATTACAATAAATATGTGAAAATAGTTCTAAGATGATGTAGAAGAATTACAGAAATCCAAATACAGTTGACCACTACCATGATCAATTTAACCTCAATTAAAGTTTTCAACTTTAATTTTCTTCTATGATTTATAATCCCAATTTTATCTTGTGATTTCTAAGAGCATTTTTTCACTTTTATTCCTGTTATTGAAGCTTTTGGAAATCACAGTTTCAATGTAACTGTCACATCTGTATTTCCATATACGGTTACAGATTCCTCTTTTTTTTCTTGAATTAGGTAAAAGCTAGGCTGCATGCTCTCACCTTTTTGATGATAACTTTGCTCTCAGAATTTAAAACTGCAATAATGATATGGTCTATATATCTTATAACTGATTTTGTTGTTTTGGGAGAACAATTTTCTCATACTAATTGTTTAGGATTTTCAGATATTTGTTGCTTTACAGTTTAGAGTGCAGGTAAAGTAGTGACTTTAATTCAATTATAACAACAACAGAGATTGACTCATAAGATTATGTCTACCCCTGACATCTAGCAAAATCATTTGAATGAAAGTATTAAGGAATATTTAATTTCAGTAACTCTTTGAAGACCTAGAAATTATGGAAGTATAATTTTGACATGTTTGTAGAATACGCAGACATATTTTTAGGCAAAGTCATGTAATTGGTTTTCCTATTGTATAATTTTATTGCAGTAGGAAAATATTCAAGTATGTGTGTAGGGGAAGAGAGAGAGAGAAAGAGAGAAAAAGAGAGAGAGATTATCACCTTTAGGAAAGAAAATGTGTTACAACAATTCCAAATGCTCTTTCTTTTTTAATTTTTTAATAATATATATATATTTCATATCTTTGCATTCCATACTGTTCACCCACCACCTCCCTTCCCTGACCGTCACAACCTCTCCCCTCCACTCCAAGTTGTGTATTTAGTTTGGTTGTTAGCTTGTTTTGACTTTTCTTCCTGGCCTTTTGTTTGTTTTTCCTATGTCCCATATATTAGTGAACTGTTTGGTTTTTGTCTTTTCTTTCTGACTGTTTCTGCTAAATTTCTTCTAGTTCCATCCATGTAATCTCAAATTCATCACATTTGTCACTTTTAATTGACGAGTAATATTCCATTATGTATATATGCTACATCATTTTCATCCATTAGTCTGTCTTGGTACATTTGGGTTGTTTATATGTCCTTGCAATTATAAATAGTACTGCAATGAACATCCGAGTACAGTGTCCTTTTGTCTAAGTATTGAGATCTCCTTTGGGTAGATTCCAAAAGAGTGATTGCTAGGTCAAATATAGTTCCACTTTCATTAGAGAGTCCTCCACACTGCTTTCCATAGTGACTGGACCAGTTTGCATTACCACCAGCAGGTGTAAGAGTGTTCCTTTCTCTCCACATCCATCCCAGCTCTTGTTGTTGCCTGTTTTTTTGGTGGGCCATTCTTACTGGTGTAATATCTTACTTACTGGTATAGTATCTCATTGTGGTTTTGATTTGCATTTCTCTGATTGCTAGTGACGTTGAGCAGTTTTTCATGCGCATGTTGACCATTTGTATTTCCTCTTTGAAGAAGTGTCTTTTTAGTTTTTCTCCCCATTTTTTGACTGGCTTTTTGTTTTGTTTTTGCTAATGTGTGTGAGTTCCTTGTGGATCTGTGTTATCAAAACCTTATCACTTTGTAGAGGGCAAACATTTTCTCTCATTCAGTTGGGCTTCTTTTGTTTTGTCTGTTGTCTCTTTTCTTTTACAGAAGCTTTTTAGTTTGATGTAGTTCCAGCTGTTTATGTTTCCCTTCATTTTTTGCCAGCTGTAGATGTGTCCAGAAATGGATTTTGAATTGTAGTTCATGGAGGGTTTTCCCAAGTTTTCCTCTATGCATTTTATGGTTTCAGGTCTTGCTTCCAAATCTTTTATCCATCTGAGCTGGCTTTTGTAGCATGGTGTGAAGGAGGTGTCTTGATTCATTTTTTTTGCATTTCTTGGTCCAGTTTTCCCAACACCTTTTATTGAAGAGACTGTTCCTGTTCCAATGTAAGTTTTTCACTCCTTTGTGAAAGATAGTTGACTATAAATGTGTAGTTTTATTTCAGGGTACTCAATTCTCTTCCATTGGTCTAATTTTCTGTTGTAACAGTACCAACCTGTTTTAATTACTATGACGTTGTAGTATAATTTGAAGTTTGGAATGGTAATACCTCTGTTTTCTCTTTATTTTTGGTCAAGCATTTTTTTTAATATTCACAACCTTTTGTCTTTCCATATGATTTTCTGTAATTTTTTCCTAGTTCTTTAAAGAATGTCTTTGAAATTTTTAGGGATTGCATCGAATCTGCAGATTGCTTTTGGTAGGATGGCCATTTCCATGATGTTAATTCTTCCAATCCATGAGCAGGGAATGTCTTTCCATTTCCTTATGTCTTCTTCTATCTCTTCTAGCAGTGTTTTAAAGTTTTCTTTGTATAGTTCTATAGTTCTTTTGCATATTTTGTTGGGTTTATTCCCCGGTATTTATTATAATTTTGTGTGTGTATGTGATGGTAGATAGGATTTTTTTTCAATTTCTTCTTCATCTGCTTGACTTTTTGTATACAGTAAATCTATTGACTTCTGTCTGTTGATCTTGTAACTGGCTACCTAACTGAACTTGTTTATTGTTTCAAGTAGTTTGCTGTGGATTTTTTTGGGGGGTTCTCTATATAGAGAATCATATTATCTGCATATAATTATAGCTTCAATTCTTTCCTTCTTTATCCTTTGTCACCTTCCTAGCTTAAAGTCTGATTTATCTGCTATTCTTATGGCTACCCCTGCCTTCTGGGGGCCGTTTGCTTGCAGAATTGTTTTCCAGTCTTCTACTTTTAGCCAATGCTTATCATTAGAGTTCAGGTGAGTTTCTTGTAGACAGCAGAATGCTGGGTTCTGTTTTTTGATCCAGTGATATAGTCTATTTCTTTTGATTGGTGATTTAGACCATTAACATTTAGGGTGATTCTTGACATTTGAGTGTCTGAAGTTATCATTTTGGTAGTCATTTTGAGGTTCTGCTAACCAGAGTCATTTTGAGGTTCTGATAACTTGTTCTGTTGCTTCTAGTCAGTTTTCTGTTGGTTTAGATCTTAAGGTTTCTTGTAAGGTTTCTTGGAGTGGAGGTTCAGTGGTGGTGAATTTCTGAAGACTTGGTTTATCTGAGAAGGTTCTTACTTTACCTTCATACAGAAAAGAGGTCTTTGCAGGATATAGTATTCGTGGCTAAATTTCTTGTCTCAAAGTTGTTTGAATTTATGGCTCCAGTCCCTCCTTACTTGGAGTGTCTCTTTAGAAAAATCTGAAGTCAACCTGATAGGTTTTCCTTTTTAAGTTACCTGTTTCCTTTCTCTAGTCAGCTTCAATATTTTTTTTTATCTTGAACCTTTGAAGGTTTACAATTTTGTGTCTTGACGTGGTTTTCCTTTCATTGAAGTAGTTTGGTGTCCTTTTGGTTTCTTGTATGTCTATTTTCATTTCTTTCTTTAGCTTAAGGAAGCTCTCCTCCATTATTTCCTGAAATAATTTTTTTGGTTCTCATGACTCTAATCTACTGGTATTCCAATAACCCTGATGTTTCCTTTCTTCAAGGAATCGGATATATCTCTGAGTTAGTCTTATATCTTATTTCTTTGTATTTCTCTTTCCTTTTCTCTATTGGTATTTTTTTAACTTCAGTAACTTCTAGATAGCCAATTCATTCCTCAATCTCCTCTAGTCTATTTTCATGACTTTTGCCTATCTTGTTAACCTCTTCTATTGTTCTTTTGTCTTCTAGGTTTTGTTATGTCCTTCTTTTAAGAATTCAATCTCCTTCTTCAGTTCTTTGATTGAGCTTCTCATATCAAATTTTCTTTTTTAAGTTTTTCTATTTCTTCTGTTAGCTCTTTAATTATTTTATTTTATGAGTTGTGATTCTTTCATGCTTTTTTGCTCTTTCATTGAGTCACTCATACATATTTCTTATTTTAGTTTTTATATCTCTTCTTTCATCTCTTTAGCTTCTCTTATTGTGGTCAGTTCGGATTCATTATCTGACTGAAGATTTAATTCTTCTGTGTCCTCATTATTGGGTTGGGGGGGATGCATTTCTTTGGTGGAGTACTTTTTCCTGAGGAACTTGTTTGAATATTTATGACTTTTTTCCTTCCGATTTGTCTTCAGATTTGTTCTGCGTGTTGGAATACTGTGCTGTTTGTATTTGTGGGCATATATCTTGGTGTCCTTGCCTTTGTGTGTTTAGTCTGTATTGGGCTTGTGTTGCTGTATTTGACTTTGTGGTTATGGTAGGTTTTTGTGTTGGAATGTGCTTTTCTTGAGTCGATACACTGGATGTGGTTTTTACACTGATGGATCTTTCTTTACTTTCTTGAAAAAAATTTCCCCCTTTCTCTGTCTGTTAAGGGAAACTTTCTGTTCTACTATTCCTTGGATTTTGCTGTCTGTGGTTGTCCACCTTTCAAATTGGGCTTGTCTCCCTCTCACCTTTTGCACAGGTGGGAACTCTTTACACTCTGGGTTTTCCTTTATTCTTTGTTCTTTTTTGTGGTGCCATTGATGCTCTGTGGTGGCAGCGATCCTTCCTATCATGTGTGATCCTTCCTATCACAGTGTGAGTCTAACTGGGTGCTTCCGCTAACTCCCTGGCTCTCTGTGCTGGCCTCCAAGTGCCCTGTGCACCAAGTACCCCCCAGGATTGCAAATCCATGCCTGGTCACTTTCATTCCTTGGGGTTGCTTGTTCTCAGACTTTGGGTCCAGCTGGGCATTTCCACTGAGTCCCGGGTCTCTGTGCTGGCTGCAAAGTGCCCTGGGCCAGACCTGAAAATTGTATGTGAAACGCTGATCCTGTACCCTCTTGGATCACAAATTCCTGCACAGGTTGTCTGTGTTACTTGCTGTTGTGTGTGGGAGAATTTGGGTTCAGCTGGGCCCTTCCACTGAGTCCCTGGCTCTCTGTGTTGGTTGCAAAAGGCCCCTTGTCAGGCCCAATAGTTGCACACCAAGCACTGACCTCATGTACCCCCTAATTGGTGTTTGAATTTGGATCAAAAACTTGCACAGTATGTTTATCTTGCAGCCTTGATGGCATTGTCCTGATTTCTAGTGAATTTTACAGCATTATGCATTTATTGCTTTTATATATTATTTATTTGACATATTTGTTTTTTTTTTGTACATTTGTCACATTTATGTATATGTGTTTATTTAACTTTTAAATGTGAGTACCTTTTAACATTTTGTGAGTTTCAACTACATATTACTGAAATCAACACGTGTGGATATAGGGCATTAAGTTTACCCCCACATCCAATTATATTCTTCCCCAAAACCTATTTTCCCCTTTGTTCTGAAATATATATATATATGTATATATATATGTATGCATCTGATATATGTCACTAGATTTACTAGAACTCTCTCTAGTTTCACCATGGAACTCCATATTGCAAATTTGTCCCTTTTTATAGGCAAATGTATGCATCTACACCACATCTTTTTCCCTTCATCATTTCATGGACACATAGTTTGTGTCCAAATTTGACTTTTGTAAATAATGCAACAGGAGACATGGTAGCACCAGGGTAGTGGTAGGGCAGTGCTTGTGTCTTCAAATTGGTGTTTTGAATCTTCTTATTAAACACCCAGAAGTGGGATAACAGTTCATGGATCATATGCATTTCAGCTTTTAGTTATTTTTTTAAGAATGTACATACTGTTTTCCATAATTTCTGAACCAATTTTCATATCTATCAAGAACATTAGAGTTCCCTTCTTTCTACATCTTCTCTAACATTGTTTCTTTCTGCCTTTATTTTTACTCATTTTTTTCTGTTGACTAATGTTATTTCTTATTAATAGATAAGACTAATTGTTTTTAAAACTAAAATATTTTAGGTAGCTTTAGATTTGAATATTGTCTTTTGTCTTTTCAAATTTTTCAAAGTATATTTTAAAGAAGAGAAGTTTAGTTTATTGCAACATTTAAATAATTTTTAAAAATATACTAGTACTATATTTTTCCTTTATTACTTTTAATGGTAGTCTTACTGGTGTAGTATTGGCATAGGAAAAACGAACATATATGATTCATTCCTGTGTCTTCACATCTCTAAGAAATCCATAGTCCTAGAAACCCTCACACTTTCTTTCCAATACCACCATTCTGTTTCATCTAATTGTATCTGGAGATTTTATTTTAAGTTCATCATAACCCTTTTTAAAAATATCTTTTATCCAATCACGAAGAGTTGGTTACTTATTCATTTGGATTTCCATTCCCATATTTCCTTTCAATGCAATTTAGAAATTAGTGCTTATTCCATTTACTATAGGAATGTTTGAAGAAATATGAAACCAATGTTTTATGAATGTCTATAGGTAAAATATTGTAATGATACTACAAATAATATTAGTAATTCTAATTTACCACAGAGCTTCATTCAGTCGAAAATAAAATACATTTATTGGGTTGGATTATGGAAGAAAGATGCTAATCAACCCTGGGTGTGGCAGGATGGCTCAAATCCTTCTTGGAAACTGTAAGTTTTCATTAAATAATTGTTATTTTCATTTCAATTTCATAATTGATGGATCATATGTCAAGAACAGACATTCTTGGGGATGTCAAGAATTTGTATGTGATAAATTTGTGACAGGCAAACGTTAATTTCAGAACTTAAATAACCAGACCAAAAGAACATTTTTTTCTTCTTATGTTGTTTAATAGCTGATGTTTTTAATCATTTTCTAATAATTTTAAATAATTTGCTTTTGTACCTTTCTCTAATATATTCATGCATACTAATTGTATTGATAGGTATGATTAGAGAAAAATATAAAAACATACAAAAAAGCATTGTTTAAACCTAGGACACCCTGTAACTTTAATTTTTAGATCTTTGCATGATATTATTAAAAAACAACAAAATATGACATCCAAGTGAATTAATTTATTATCTTTAGTAATTATGACTATCTAGTGTGGTAATTAGTATCTTGAAAATCATTATTTTTTTAAAGTTGACATATTTTATCATAATTTTTCCTCATTAGTGAGTTAGTATAAGTTTGTTGATTGATGCCCTGAAAGCTATTTAGAAAATGAAGAAAAATGACTTCTATGTTAAATGTATGTATCTGGGAGACAATGTGAGAGCCATGGTTGTTGAAAACATAGCTTATTGGTGCCCACAAGTCAGTGTTCACTAATCAAGGGACAGAATTTACAGATGTGAGAACAAATGAAAATGCAAAATGTCCTGTTCTGTGGCTCTTACATCCTGATAAAGGCATAGGATGTTGGTGGAGAGGAATAATGACAAACCAAAAATGTCACATAAGGAATACAAGATATCAAAAGATAGTCAATGCCATTGATGACTTGCTATAGCACCAAATATCTTTTTTGTGTGTATAGATAATTAAACAAAATTCACTATTTTAAATAGGGTGACCAGATACAGTCTCCCTGAGAAAGTGATACTTATAATTTGGATGAGCAACCATGTGACTACTAGATGGAGAGCATGATAGAAAAAAAAAGTACTGCCTGTGGTAGGAGCTTGAGGTTTTAGTGTGTTTAAAGCTATGGAAACAGCAAGAGGGTCTGTGATGCAGGAGCAAAGTGAGCCAGAGAGGTAATTAGGTTGAGAGCTTATAGGATATCTATTATTATTGTAACAGGTTTGACATTTTACAAATAAGGGTATGGCTGAAAAGTGAGAAATGCAAGTTTCCTTTTTTCAGATACATTGTCAAGTATATCTTTGTGTGTGTTTATATCTTTGTGACATGAAATTGCCATACTGGATGATGAGTCAGATGCATGTAGGTGAGAGAAGATGATAATTTGATGGTGACTGGCAGAGTCCGGCTATTAAAAAGTCCTAAAATGTTCTAAACATTTTAATTAATAAATTTTAAGAATGGTATTTTTGTTAACTGATTGAGAATATCTTGAGTTTACTTTAAGTGTGAGTTTGCTAAAGCTATAAAACATCCAACAGTCTGTGTGATGTCTCCTTGAAATTTTAACATGTATTTATGAAGTTCCAGTGAGAGGTCTATGTGGACTCTAATTTCTCATCTCATTGTATAGACAGTGTTACTGCCACAAGGCTTAAAGTGGTCATCAGGAAGTGTAATACCTGAGTTCTTGGATGCCTAAGTATTTAATACAATGTTAAATTTATGAAAAAGCAGACTAACTGATTAACACTACTGGGATTAGTGGTTAGACATAGGAGTAAACCATGTAAGAACATATAAGATAATGGAAAACCATAAGCAGAAGTGCTATGAAATAAGCAGTAATAAGTCCATATAGATAGTATATACTGAGTCCAGATTATAATATAATGTAAAATTAAGTAATATATTGCAGCCAAATCCTAAACTTTAAAACCCATGTTTTCTAAGCCTGTCTACAGATGACTTGACACAAAACTCTCATAACATACTCTCAAGCAAAATGAAGAAAAATGTAATAAAATACATGTTCCCTGTACTCATTTCTTATTTCACAAAGTTGTGATTCTGTGTTTTGTGTGTAGCTATTAGGCTAAGTGGGTAAGCATGCACTCTGATTTAAACATGCATCAGCTCTACCGTGCTCAGAGACATGGCAACATTGAAGACATGTCTTATGCATAGTCATCTGCATCTTGGGAATTTAGAAATATTTTTATATCTAATTATAATGTGTCATATAATGCATTTATATTAACTGCATCCCAGAAGTTTTAGAAGGATCAGAGAAAATCTTCATTTTTGTATGTCTCCTCCATGAGTGTACCTCATTTACACCAACTTTTCAGGTTTCTTAATCTATTTGTTCACTGCAACATTCACATTAGTTTTGGATATAATACACTTTATTTTTCATTGCACAATATTTTATAATTGTAACAAAATTTTATGTTCATTAAAATAATTCACCCCATTCATTTTAAACATAATATTCAATATTTGACTAAATAATGATTTTCTAAAATGGGTATGTTTTCTAATGCAGAAATTTTCAAGAGACTACTGCTGCAGCTGATGCACGATGTGGATATCTCAGTAAAACAAGTATTGTAAATGATGTTTGCACTAAGGAGTTTTACTTTATCTGTGAAAAATGATCTGCATTTATAATAAAAGAAATTGCTATTATCAGCTTGTTTATATTTTTTATTAAATAAAAGCAGGGTATTTGCTCACATTTCACCTATGCATATTGGTGAGGATTGTGATCTCTCAAACATCCCACATCCCTGAAGATTGATAAAAAAGTTTCTTATAAAGTAATATTTTTAAATTATAAAGCGTCCAAAACCTGCTAAATCAGAGAATACAAACCAATCTATTTTGATTGAAGTTGTTATTCTTAAAAATTTAATGAAATGCATTTGACCAGGTATTTATATCTTTGCTTTGTTAAAAATATGAGGTATGATTATCAAATTCTCTTTATCCATCTTATTTCTTATTCATTTTGCTTTCTTTTCAGGTGTAAGCATCAAATATATTTACAGTTATTATACCAAATATTTTCTAAGAAAGTGCAGCTCCATATATGCAATCTGCTAAACCCAGTGCTACCTACCCACAACCCATATTTCTGCCTCTAATTCATCGAAACAACTATCTTGACATATGTTCTATGTCAGTGCATTAGCAAGTACCTCATTTTTCTTAACAAGCTGCAAAATTGCACTAACTATGTGGATCAACATTTATTAACCAGGTTTTAGATTTGTCCCAGAATGTTGCAATTTAGAAAAATATTGCAAGAATTTGCACTTACAACATTATTATTGGCTATAGTTCATTTCAAAAAAGGTTCTTTCAGCTTTATTTTTCTAATATATGCATATTTAAATTTGATGCTTATTTAATAATTACTCTCCCCAAGGATGTACATTATTCATCTTAGGTGCACACTCAAGAGTGCCTGTTTCTTCTATTGTAATTACCACAAAGTGTTTTCGACCCGTTTGATTGACAATAAAATCTTCATCCACAAAAGAGTGTTCTGTGTTATATATCAACGTAGAATTCTCTATTATTTGTGATTTTATTAATGTCTTTATTATATTTTAATAGTCTGTGAAGAAACAAATATCCATAGAAAAGATCTGTGTGCTTCCCTTGTTGTAATCATCAGAGAATGTTTAAATACTTCAACCAACATATTAAAGAAACTGGTGCAAAGGGTAGAAAATAAAAGTGTAAGCTTTTAAGAATAACTAGATGGAAATGAAACCAGGGTGATGTGGTGGTCATTTTCTATTTATGCTTATTTTGTTTGAACAGCAGGAGGCTTATGAGAGAAACAATGGAAAACAACACTTCTAAACATTTTTTTTAAGTGGGTCAGAATGTTCAGATATTTTATTTATTTTATTTATTTATTTATTTATTTATTTATTTATTTATTTATTTATTTATTTATTTATTTATTTATTTATTTGTTTATTTTACCGGGATTCACCCCCCCACCCTCCGTGACCATTCCCCCTCTGTCCCGCCCCCCCCACCCCGAGTTGTAACCATTTGGTGTCTGTCTTTATCTTTTTAACTTGTTTCTGCTAATGTGATTTCTTTTAGGTGTGTCCATGGTTTTTGTTTTTTTTTTTTTTTTGTGTGTGTGTGTTTTCATTTTTTTTTTATTTTTTTGTTTGATTTTCCCTATATCCGTCATTAATGAGGATCTGCAACCCTGATTTTTCATAAGTTGACAGTTGTGATCAGAGCACAAAGCCAAGAGAGTGTTTGCTGTCCTCAACTTGGCCTAGTACCTTGACAAAAAAATAATAATTTATGAAACTTAGAACTAGGAAGCCCAGCTCATGACTAAACAACAAACTCAGAAGCCTGGATATCAGGTTTGTTGCATATCTAGAACTCAAATTTGTATAACACTATGATTCAGCAACAAGTAACCAATTGAACTTTACCAATCATAATTTATTTCTCTGTTCACAACCTATATATACTACCCAAAGTTCCATCTTAGCAGACTGAGTTGATACCCTTTCCTCATAGGAAATCTCATCAATGAAGTCATTGAAAGTGGAAAGAATCAGTCAGAAAACATGAGGAACATTTAAATTGGTTACCCAAACTGAAGAATTAGGCAGGAACAAGAACAAAATAATGTACTATCTAAGAGTTTTGACACTGCATTGAATTGTCTAACATAAGTATAGATGGAATCAGAGAGAAAAGAATGAGTAAATGAACAGAATGTGTTTGAAAAAATAATCATTGGTACATTCCAAAAGAGAATTCTATTAAAAAACTAAAGATCACTAATAACTGAAGAGAAAGACAATTATTTACATATTTAAAGTACCAAAGGAGAACAAAAAAGCCTATAATTGAAGAATGTTATACACAAAGAAAATTAAAGAAGAAAATAAACACATTTTAGATTAGAAAATAATGAGGGAATTTTTGGTAGACATTTAATTCAAGAAATAGTGAAGATTTTAGGCAGAGTGAAATTACTAGCAAATAAATTTTAAGTCTACACAATGAAATTTATTTGTTGAATTTGTAAAAATAAAATGCTCACATATTGAAAATTGAATCCTTAAATTAGGAGGAACATAAAATGTGAATTTTCCTTACTTTTCTTCAAAATACGACTGAAAATCCTAGCCAAAGCAACATGATAAGAAAAAGATTTGAAAGGTATAGTTTGAAGAAAAAGATAAATAATGATGTTTCTATTTTAGAAGATGTAATTGTCTACATAGAAAATGTTAAATAACTAAAATAAAGGAAAAACTAAACCTTTAGAAATAAACAAGTTCAACAAGGTCATAGCATACTGGGGAAATATACAAAACATGAAAGAATTTATCCTTTTCTGAATAAAAGACATGGAAAGACATTAAAGTTGAGATACTACTGAAATCATTTAAAAAGGAACACAGTTATAATTTAACACCTCATATACAGCACACTATGTGTTAAAAAGCTTAAGAATTCATGAGAAAAGCAAAGAATGATCCAAGTAAATGTAAATATTATGTTCATAGATTGGAAGATTCAATACCATTAATAGGGTCTTTTTCTCCAGTTTGACCAAAAGGTTTAAAACAGTTCCTAACAAAGTTCCAGCAATATTTTTATAGATATCTAAATTATAACGTCTATTACAGAAAGAGAAAGCAACTAGAATCACCAAAGCAATTAGAAAAATGAGGTTAGAGGGGGAGGATGTCCTCTATTTCATTTATAATTTACAATTGAACTATATCATCAAGATAACAGTCAACATATCAAATGTTGGCAAGAGAAATAAACAGTAAAAACTACACTGGAAATGTAAATCCAGAGTAAGGCTCACACAGAAATGGCAGACCAATTTTTGAACAAAGTAGAAGAGTAATTCAATGAGGAAGAACATCCTTTTCACCAAATAGTGGTGGAGGAACTAGATATTTATGGAGAAAAACTGAGCCTCTATGAAAGCTTTTCACACCTTACACAAAAATAAATTGAAGCACAAATTTAATTTAATCATAAATTTACATATAAATCTAAAATTATTAACCCTTTAATAATAAATAGAGGATAAAAATCTTTGGTAAATAGAACTATCAAAAGAGGTCTTTTATATGGATCCTTATAGAGGTATTGTCACAGAAATTTTAAAAATGCTGGGACTCTTCTTGCAAATTTATGTTTTACGGTTATGAAAAGGTATGTTTTCTGTACCCTCCCCTTGTGAGTATGTCTTAAATTCACTGTAATGTTTCAGTCTCCCTAAGCCTCTACTTTAGTTCATGGCAGGTCTGTTCATTCTAATGTGCTCAATGCAGACTACCTTTCAGGTTTTCACCAATTAATAAACCAGCCAACCATCCAACAATCCAATCAAACAAGCAATCAAACAACTAAATAAAAATTTAAATCCTTCATTACTCTCTGAGCTGCAAGATTAAATGAATTCAAATATCTTCAGTCTCATGCTTTTTACAGTCCTTTTACTAACATCCCACACCTTTAGTATCAATACCCACTCATTATCTGAGTTTCTGTATGTATACATTAGAAAACTCAAGTTATCATTTAGAGTGAAGTTCATTTTGTTCTGGGTCAGACATTTTAAAGCCCTGTTGGTAATTGAGTACTGTCAGTTTGGAGGTAAATACAAATCTTGGATGTAGGCCCTGAAATGTCTCATATGGCTATTGCTTCAAGGAACCTATTACTGTACACAGAAAATGCAGGTTTAAACTTTTTTGATAGAGATGAAGAAACTATATTGGGGGAAAGGAAATGATCTCACTGGAGGTAGAGAGGCCACTGCTACTGGGATTGGGGAAACCTCTTCCACAGACAAAGGAAACTCATCAGATTTGATGGCTACATGTCTTTACTTCATCAGGATATCTCAACATATCCCTTCCTAGTGACATCACATAACAAAAAAATAGCAGTCTCATTCTTTACTCAAAATGGAAAATTAAAAGCAAAAGTCCCCAAATTGTCATGAAATCACAATTCTCACTTTAACAGCAAAACCTTGAAAGTTGAGAGGTCAATTGTGCTGTGGCTCATCTGGAAGCAGGATGCGATTGTGTATTTGTTTCAGCACTCTCAGCCTTGTGGTTAGAGGAGATAAGTCTCATTCAGGACACTTACAGAAGTTTTCAGGATGTTTAAGTGGAGTTTAAGTGGTTGTGTAATAGGGTGACTCAACATTGTTTTCAAAATTATCATTTGACAAAAGTTTTAAATGAGAAAAGAGTAAAAATAGAAAGTATGAGAAGGAATAAATTCAATTTTTTTCATTATAGATATATTTCTGCACAAGCTTCATTGAGTTTAAGGGTCCTCCTTCTCTTTCAAAGCTGAGGTATGAAAAATGCCAATAGAGGCAGTGACTTGAAGTGCAAATAAAGACTTAAATTCTTGTTTCTAAAGACTGTAACAGAAATGCTGCTAAATAATTTGATAGCATATCAATATTTTAGCTATTCAACAAAGAAATCATACATGTATACATTTTAAATATTCATAGAAAAATAAATCATTGTTTTCATTTGTGTTGGCACAAATTACTATTTCTCACTTAAGCCATTTATTTTTATTCTGATAGAACCAAGAACTTAGACTCATGCTTTCTCCATACTCACTGAATTTTTATGAATTTCAAATTAAAAGTAACAAGGCAAACATTGGAAAATAATGTGTAAGAGTTGTAGAATAAAACACATTAAAACACTTTTTCTCTTAGAATGTTGTTTCTTGGGAATTTATTTCAAAATTCTGTGCACACTGCCTCCTATATAATAAAATGCACACTAATTTAGTTATGTTTTATTATTCCTATTTACTTTGCTTAACTATCTCATCTTGAATTTATTTCTCTCCTTGTCTGTGTCTTATTTTATTTACTGCTAATTTTTTTCTTTCCTTTTTTACAGACAAGACTTGGTAAATGTAGAATAGTGAAACAAAAATAATATTTTAGAGGACCTTAAAGGATAAATAAAAGCTGAAGTAGAAAAGAGATAGAGTAAACCTTGTAAGAAGGCTTTAAAATACATAGATATTTTGGGCCCAGATATGAGTGCAGCTCTTGAGGACAGGAAAGAGCTTTGAGGAAAAAGTTTTTATAATCAACCACATAATAGCAGTCTCATTCTTTACTCAAAATGGAAAATTAAAAGCAAAAGTCCCTAAATTGTCATGAATTATCTTGTTCTGATAATAATACTTTATATTTTTATTGCTATAGACATCATTCTTAAAATGTTCAAAGGTATAAGGCTTGCTATCTATTATATATATTTCACTTTTTATAAATTTAGAAGTTGATTTAAAATTGTCCTGAGAACTAATTAAAATGAAAAAAAAAATCATTAGCAAATATACTTCTGTCACACACATTTGGAACTGGGTGTCTGAGTTTGGAGACACAGATAAATGACCAGTGGCCAGCAAAGTAAACACATCTGTGAGCCAGGGAGATTATGTAGCTGATGGGAAAGCTTAAAACAAATATTTGCATTAAGAAAAAGTCCTATTGCCTGAAATATTTCTAGAATGTTTACCTCATTATTATGTTGGAAATCAGCTCCTTAAAACAGTCATTTAGAGTAAAATAAACTAAAAGAAACCTACTGAGAAAGAGTTAGAAAGACTCATCTGATTAAGACTGGGAAGAATTTTAAAGCATCACAGAACTGGGGCCTTTGGTACCATACCAATGTGGTGGATATAAAAAAAGAAAATCTGTTTGCTCCTGTGACATTTACTTGTGGGATTAAACTGAATATAGAGCTTCTCATTGAATTACACAAATAATGGTTTTTAAATATCTTTTGAGAGCTTTGGTTATTTTTAGCAAAACTGATGATTTTGAATTTTATTCTTTTAAAGGACTGTAGTCTATTAAATATTTTAAAATTTATCTCTTTCTTTGATGTATTTTTATTTAAAGAGAAAGTGTTTCTTTAGGCAATGGAAAGACAACATAAGAAAAAATTAGAAATTTGCTATTATTCAAGCCTGCTAACCCAATATTTTATGTATTTCTGTTTGCTATAATCTGCCACACGATCTGCATAGTCTTGTTAAAAATATAGACTGTTTATGTATATTTGATAGTTCTCTAATTTTATTATATATTTAAAATACTTAAGTTGTATCTTATTCTGTTAAAAGAAAAATGTATAATTCATGCCAAGTAGAATGTGAATATATTTCTTTTATATCACTCCCATAATTTTCAAAATTATGCTGTTAATTTCCTATTTACATGAGATTCTGGAATATCATATTTTTTCAGGCATTTTTGTAACTGCTAGATTTCAAGTTTTAGCTGATGCCTTGTTCATAAAATTTATCATTTGTGTTCTCTGTACTCTTACTGACACACTGTGGGAGTAAATGAGATAGAGACAGAAGTTGTAACTTCCTGTGTGGGAATGTTGTGTTGTGCGCTCACTAGTTTTCTTTTTTTCTGACACAGTGTCTTCTTCTGAGGCCAGTCTCACATCCTCAGGTGCCTCCTCATATCAGAACCCAGGTGCAAGCCCAGCAGAGCCAGCACATCCTCACTGTGTTCCTGCCCAAGCTCACCCTCTAGCTGGTGACATATTCAGGCAAACCCCAGGTATGCTCAGTCAGTGTGGGTGTGTGACCCAGTCCTGTTGTCGGCTGCTGGACAGTGAGGGGTTAAGTAGAATGTGCTCCAGGGAAGTTGTGCAGAAAGTTGAGAGGTTTCTGGATTCATGCTTACTTGAGATCCATGGAATTAATATCTAATGTGATCTTTATTCTACAAATGCTGGCAGGTAGATCAGAATGAGAATGTGCCAATATATTTACTATGCATTGCATAGTTTTAAAAAATAATTATTTTTTGAACAAATTTAATCTTTATTTTTCTTTTTCTCTTCTACTGTTGATCTCTAACTGTAGTTTGTACCTAACTGGTTAGTATTAATTGATCCAAACTTAGATAGTAAAGTTAGGTGCAGCAGGATCAGAATGTAATGATTATTTTTCTATCAAAGTAAATCCAGTTAAGTAAATTTACTTAAGTATTTTCTGGTTATAAAGATGTTAAGTTACAAATAAATTAAAAAACAGTCATTTAGCAAGATATTGTGACTTTAAAGTTAGATTACTATTATAATTCCTCATTTTGGTAGAAATATTTATTGAAAGGTACATGGTAATATGTTATATATTTTATTATTTAATGATTAGTTAAATCGGTTTTCCTTAAATTCCCAATTGATAAGGTGGTGAAAATTTATTTCACAGTAATGTTTCCATTCTTTTAATGCTATTAATTATTCCTTATAAAAAATTACTGCTGTAATTTTTGTCTTTAGTCCTCAAAATGAGTGAAGAGAAGGTGACATACATGGAGGTGAAGTTTTCCAGTGCAAGGAAACAGAAGGACAAAAGTCCTCCAGTTCACAAAACACGAGGTAAAGTTTGTTTTGCTTTTCAAGATTGATGAATACATAATAGTATATGAATCTTATGATTGTGTCTATACATATTTGATGCTATTAGGATGTTCTTTATAGGTAGAGGTATATATTTAAATACAATATTACGGAAGATATGTATGTAATCAAAGCAAACTCATATTTTAGATACTACAATATATTTTGAATTTGTTTTAATTATGGCTTTGCTATTTTCAGTGTTTTTAATTTATTTTTCTTTTTAATCTGTACAGAATTTTCATTGTTTATCATTGCAATAAGTCTGGGAATTTTGTGTTTTATTCTCCTGTTGGCAACCACAGGCTTTGGAACTTTGTGTAAGTATCAGAAATACACTTTTGTCATAGGGATAATGAATCGGAATTAATAATAGCTATGAATTCTTAAACCTTAAAACTGTAAATTCTATAGAAATGTTAATAATAACGATAGATGATGATAATAGTGATAATTATGGTGATTATATTATTTTGTCAGCAGTTTGTTTTTGCTGTATATAATGACATAACAAATTTAATGTCACAAACATTTTGCTTGACACGTGTATTTTCATATATGACTTTTTTAAATAGATGAGTTTTCCATATGATGAGAGAATTGGGAAAATTTTTATATTTGTATTATATATCCATAATACCATATTATTGTCTTCAAACACAAAGAAAATTAACACCATATTTTTTATATTAGTGAATGTTTTCCATTAATGTGTATATATATGTATATATATATATATACATATATATACACATTAGTAATTTTTAAAAAATGCTTGCATTAAATATCCTTTCTCTTGGTTATTGTTGATTCTTTTATTCACTCACTCAACAATTTCAAGTACTTTTATGGGATAAATATATTCTGGATCACAGATAATGAAATACAAAAAGAAAGTCTTATTGACTCAGATATGGTGAAGGATTATTTGGACTTTGGCAGTGAATATAGTATATTAACACACTTGAAGAAATATGAGCCTAAATTCCCTAAAATATAACAAATATTGTAAACTAACATTATTTCCTAACATGATTAAAATCAAATCAAATAGTTGGAAGCTTCTAAAAAACTTCAAAAGATGAAACATGTCATTATTAGTGCTTATAGGATTTTTGGAAGATACTGAAAATGACAAATCTTTCTGAAGTCCAGAAGGGATTCCTGAGGAAATAGTGACTGATCTGGTATTAAGGAAAGTAGGGATTATGAGGGTAGAGAAAGCT
This sequence comes from Uropsilus gracilis, assembly GCA_004024945.1. Lineage (NCBI taxonomy): Eukaryota > Metazoa > Chordata > Mammalia > Eulipotyphla > Talpidae > Uropsilus > Uropsilus gracilis. The sequence continues at coordinate 47,739 of PVHY01010820.1, forward strand.
CATCAAATAGAGAACAAAATGAGTGAAACACATGTTTATATTTTAGCAGAGTCAAAATATCTAGACAATGTGAAGTAGTGGCTAGAAATTGGTTTGGCTAGTTTTAAAATTTCATGATAACCTTTTGTATCACCTTGTAAAATTTAGATTTGCTCTGAACAAAAAGAAGCTATATTTACAGGAAGGAAGACATGACTCTGCATTATAAGTAAATATGGATTTTGGAAAGATCAGCCTCAGTAGACTGCAAAGTGATAGGTGGGTAAAATCTTTAGGGAACTGGTCAGGGAATCAGGGTTAATGACAATTACTAACATTAGTATCATCATAGAAACAATAAAAATCAATGAGAAAATGCCAGGCACAGAGGCTCGTGCCTGTAAGCTTCAGCCTATGAAGCGGCCGGGGCTAGGGATCGCTGTTCGAGTGCCGCCTGGGGCCCGTAGCAAGACCTAGTTCCAAAAAAAAAATAGCTGGGCGTGGTGGTGCGCGCCTGTAATCCCAGCTACCTGGGAAGCTGAGGCTGGGGATTGCTTGAGTCTGTGGTACCCCAGGCAACGAGAGCCTGGGGTTCCTCGGGCAAAATAGTGAGACCTAGTCTCAAAAAAAAAAAAAAAAAATCAATGAGAAATATTTAGAATCAGAATTGTTAAGATATATGTTATTGAAGATGAGGTGGGTAGGGATTCAGTGCTACCATCTGATATCAAACCTATGCACTTTCATGAGTGTGTTCCAGTGACTATATAGAAAAAACAAGTAAAACATTCAGACTATGCTTTCTTTGTGTGTTGTTTATTTGCATGTATATAATAATAGTGAAGATTGAGTTGCTTAAGGCCTATCAGTGGAAATTAGCATAAATAATAAGGTAGGTTTATGTCTCCACAGTGAGCTTTGAATGTACACAGAATATTGGAGGTGTATTTGTTATGCTCAAGTGATTGAGGGACTGGAGAGTGTCTAGATTAGAGAGTTAATTGTTGGATTTACCCATTAACAGAGCAATTTATTTGAGTATACTGTAGGACAGCAGAAGTCAAACTATGGAGAATCTTATAAACCTAGAGGACAGATGAAAAGACAAAGAGTAAGTGGATGATTCCCAATATTTAGAAGCAGGAAGAAAATGCATAAAAAATTATGAAAAACTGATGCTTTTGGTTAGCAAGTGAGAAAGAATCCAAAAACAGTGTGTTGTCAGTGAAACTGGGCAGAAGATAGTCCTTAAAATCATTTTATATTCTGAGACTTGAAAGTATTTTATCTTCACATTTAGTATGGTTGTATTAAACTGAGATAATTTATTTTGCTATGTAGAATTCAAGTAAATAACAATAAGTGGTCTGTTGAAGCCATTAGGATTCTTAAGCTTCCCTTGTGGAATGGAGAAATTCATTGTTCTTCTGGATATGAACTAGACCATAAAAAACACAAAAATTTATAAAATTACTTCCTCACCATAAGTTGAAGTTGTATCAGTTTTACCACCGAATAGAGTTATATACTGACATTTAAGTTCACATTTTAAATTGTTTATCATGAAGTTATCTACAATTTTTCATTGTGAATTTAATTAAAAACACATTGCATTGGTTGTTGTCAGGAACACTAATTTTGCTGTGTTTCCTCTTAAATATTTTGCCAATTTACAGTTAATCAAATGTTGACTTTCACTCTAAGAAATCTTTTTTTAAATAATAGCAAATTTAATAGTTCCTCAGCAAAATATATTTATAACCATCTCTCAGTCAACATTGATTTCAATTCTAACTAGTATCTTCACGTGATAAAACTTGCTAAAGTTATTTTATCACTAGCAGCAGTTTTGCAAAAATTTGTAGATTTTTAATTTTTTAAAAAATAATTTATTATTATGTATAGTTCACATCTATGATTCCCTGGGGTTCACTCACCATCTCCCCACCATGACCGCTCCCTCTCTTCCCCCCACCTCCAGTTGTGTGCTTTAGTTTAGTTGTTAGCTTGTTTTGACTTTTCCTTTTCCTATAAACCGTATATTAGTGAAACTATTTGATTTCTGTCCTTTTCTTTCTGATTTGTTTCTCAAATATGATTTCTTCTAGGTACATTCATGTTATCTAAAATTTATCAAATTTGTCACTTAAATTGATGAGCAATATTCCATTGTGTATATATAGCACATCTTTTTCATCCATTCTTCTGTTTTGGGACATTTAGGTTGTTTCCATGTCCTTGCAGTTAAAAATAGTGCTGCAGTAAACATCAGAATTCAGGTGTCTCTTTGCATAAGTACTGAAGTCTCTTTTGAGTATTCCCAGAAGAGCCAATGCTGTGTCAAATGGTAGTTTCATTTTCATTAGTTTGAGTGTACTCCAGAGCTTTTTATAATGGCTGGACCAGTTTACATTCCCACCAGCAGTGTGTTCCTTTCTCACCACATCTCGGCCAGCACTTGTCTGCTTTTTTGATGTGGGCCATTCTTACTGGTATAAGGTGGTATCTCATTGTGGTTTTGATATGCATTTCCCTGATTGCTATGTGTGGGAGCAACTTTTCATGTGCGTGTTGACTATTG
>PVHY01010821.1:0-36653 GCA_004024945.1 Uropsilus gracilis
GATATGGAGGGAGGAGGAGGGATCAATTAATGCACAATTGTGACAAATCAATAAAATGAATTAAAAAAAATGTAGGGGATATCAAATGGAGACAAAAATAAAAAGAACCAGATAAAAGTAGTTTGGAAGAAACATGAATACAGGCACAGAAGAAAACTTAAAAGTGAACAAATGGTATGGGGTAGAATAAGGAGAAAGAAGGGGGCCTAAGAGGAAAAGGAAAAAAGAACCCAACAACGAGGAAATGAGCCATCACAGGACAATAATTGTAATAGAATGAAAAGAAGATATTTGCAGAGTTATAGCCACAGTAGTCTCTGTTGCAGTAATTCCTTTTATTCCTAGTAACTTTTCAAATAGTTTCTCCTTACTGTACTAAAAAATAGAAATGTAAGAATAGGAAAGTGAACCAATCTCTTTTAAAAGTTAAAAAAAAAATACAATAGAAGAAAAGGACAATTAAGTCAGATTTATGTTTTCTCTAGAAAGTGAGAACTGAAAAACTGAGAAATAATATAAAATACATTCTCAGGGAACCATCAAGTACCCAGAAAAGAAATTTCAGAAATTTCAGAAACAAAGTTAATATAACTTTGTTGTTTTTTTTTTAAATTCTTTTTATTTTTGGATTTTGTACTGAAATGGTAACTTTGGTATAAAGGTTTTCAGAAAGGTAAATAAAAGAGATTAAGATAACATCAAATTCTCAATGATAACTTTGGAAGATGGAGCAACAGTTTTAGGATTCTGAGGGACAATAAATTTCCACCCAGATATCTCTTTGATAAGAGATAATGTGTGGGTTGTATACAAATAGTTTCAGGTACTTATAAAAATTAATTTTTTGTTTCCTTTCTCATCAAGTTACTAGATAATGTCACTAAAATAAGATGTAAACCAAGAAGGCATAGATGAGACACAGGAAACAGATTCAATACAGGAGAGAGTTAAAGAAGTTTCTAGGATCATACAGTAGATTAGGCTTAATGAGCTACCTGTTTAAACAAGATAAAGGGCTCTAGGAAAAAAGGAAACTGAGAGATAAACTGATCAATTTGGCAAAGGAGAAGCTATGTATTAAGAGACCATAGAAGGAGTATAGGAAAATTTTGCTTAGTTCTTTTATATTGGTCTTAATAGGGAAAAATAGGGCAAGTATTTATGTCCAAGTAACAGTATACTACTGACTCAGCAGAAAATTATACCAAATTCATAATTTAAATGCAAAATATTGATTTAAACCAAAAACAGTAAAATAACTATATTGGGAGGATAGAAAAGAGGAGCTGGAAGTAGAACAAAAACAAAGTACAATAGGATAATTAGAAACCTCACTTATCAGTCAATTTGGACCAGTGAACACTAAAGAAAACAGTATATATACAAATAATATTGAAAAAAATGTGGGGTAACATACACCTGAAAAGTGTGATCCCATAATCTCTAAATCATAGTGTTGTAATCCAATGTCACCCCTCCTCCATCTGTTTCCTCTCTCTATAATATGTATATATACATACGTACATTTATACTTTTGAAAACTGAGGTGAAATTCACATGACATTAGAAAACTTAAATGTAAAATCTAAAACTAAAAATTCTTCAAAGAAAACAAGAATGAAACTTCACAATCAATCTTGAGTTTGGCAAAAAATTCTTAGATATAAAATCAAAAGCGCAAGCCACAAAAGTTAAAAATAAACTGAACTTCATCAAAATTAAACACTATGAAAATGAAAAGATAGCCCACAAAAATGGGACTAACAACCCACATACCCAGTAAGGCCTATCTTCTATCTGGATGGAGAATACTTAAAACTTAATTTAGAAAGAAGACAATCTAGTTTAATCTAGTCTCCCAGTGTATTAATCAGGTTATCTCATGCAATTTATTTTCTATCATAAAGTTTTACCATACAGTGACCTCTACTGGTGAAAATGAGAGGTTTTTTGATTAGGTGATCACAGGTTGCTTTGAAAGTTTTTATATTCATAAATATATCTACTATACAAATTAGATTATGTAGTTTTGTAAAGAAATGTCAAATTAATGAAATTTGGTAAAATAAATTTAGGCTATACAAATGGTTATGGTTTGTTAAAAGAAAATGCTTAGAAAAGCAGATGGGATAGAGAATGAAAGGACATAGTAGAAGTAAAGTCAACTTGCTCCCAATTTAAACCACCGTTATAAAATAAACCTTATAAGGATACTTAAATTACTTAGCTGACTGACCTGCCCTAATCAATCCAGGATCACATTCATAGAATGATAAATGGAAAACCCATTATTACAAGTTGATGCTACATAAAGTGTAAATTAAAGAGAGAATTGCATCTCAAAGCATTACTGATAGATAGAATTGCTCAATTCAAAGTAATGATATAATAAATATTACCTGTAATCACTATTATTTCGGTTTAGAAAATTTGTAGGTTCAAAATTACATTATTTATAAGATTCACATTTACCGAACAGTAAGTGAATATCTAGCACATACAAAGTTGTGTTTAAGCTTTGTGAAAAATTAGTTTTTGAAAAACTGAAGTATCTATTTTAAAAGATCAAAGGGATAAGCATGCATTAACACTGAAAGAGGCTATAATGCATGCACTTATGTGAAACACTATCAAAGAGCAGTGATGCTAAAATCTTGCTTTCATAAGCACATGTGTAACTCATACACATTCACAAAAAACATGATTTAAGCCAAAACCAACTGATGGCCACCGTATGATCACAATCAATAATGATTTTATTCTCTTTTTTCTTAAGTGTTGCTCAATTTTTCTACTGTGAACACCACTATAAAAAGAAAAGGCTGAAGAAACATCAATTATTAGTAACAGTACATCTACTGGCTCAAATAGTCTCCAGGTCATTCTACTCCTGGGTTAAAATTGGAAAGTATGATCTAGAGGTCACAGAATACACTCTGATCTTCAATTTATGAAGATTAAAATAAAGAATAAATAACATTTATAGCTCAATAAATGAAAGGCTCTTTAGATAAGAATGTTATAATGTTTTAAAGTCCTGCTTCTAATAAGCACATGTGTTAATTAGCTTACCATTTGCAGTGGTATTTTAAGAGCAGACATAGAAGAAAATACCTTTTAAAAAAGTTCTGGCACATTCGAGGTATAGCAATAGGATATAAAATTAAGCAAAAGTTTCTACTGGTTGGGGATTTCACAGAGATCAGGTCACTAGGCCACTACAGAGGGTTGCAACAGCTGGTACAACATGTGACTTTATTCTCAATAAATGAGTTGCCATAAAAGTTCAGCACTTCTGCTTTCCCAGATGATACTGAAAATTTTATCTTCACCCAACTAGCAGAATTGCAGTCCACTTAGGAACCCTATCTTCTTGAATAATCTCTCTGTTCCCAACATTATCTTTTAAAATTTTTTTTATTGTTTACACATACGTATTTTTTTACATCGCTGTATACCCTGAAGTTCTCCTACCACATCACCTATGAACCATCATTCTGATCTCTTGTGATCATCCAACCTGATTTCACCCTCCCTCTTTTCCCCTCCCTTGCTGTATGCTTTTAGTTCTGTTGTTAGTTTTAACTTTTTCTTGTCCTTTTGTTTGTTTTCCCTGTATCCCACACATAAGTGAAATCATCGGAATTTATCTATTTCTTTCTAGTTTATTTCCACTAGCATGATTCCTTCTAGCTCCATGAGAGTCCTCCACATAGCTTTCCAAAGTGGCCGGACCAATTCTGCATTCCTACCCACAGTGTAAAGTGTTCCTTTTTCTCCACCTCCTCACCAGCACTTGTTGTTCCCTGTTTCTTCCAACATTATCTGATCAGCTTTTCAGTCATGTAGAAAGGAAATTCTAACATCCATTACCCAGATGTTGGCTAAAGTAGGAGCAGCAGAGGTAACAGCAGAAACTGCCTTCCCAAGACTATGTGCTCTTCAACATCAATAGCTGATAGGATTTCACTACTAAAACACTTATTAGCTCTGATTATTTGGAAAAGAATAAAGCACAATGTTAGAACTAAATTTTCCTTGAGCAATCAACTAACAAAAATGGAAAAATAAACTGAATTTTTTTAAAAAACTAACAAAAATGAAAACTCACCTGAAAACATTTTTACAAAATCATCAGTAGACATACTCATCACCACATCTGCTTGGTTAGAGGGCTTTCCAAATCCAACCTGCCCACCCTTGTTTTTAAGATCAAGGAACCATGTTCCGCCATCTTCACCTATAAGAAGATAAAAATATTAAATAAATGCCAGCGAAGCCCTGTTCTTTTTAAACATAGTAACTTGCTACAATTAAAATAATCACATACAATCAAATAATCAGATAAACCTGTTTTCAAACCTCAATCGAACTCGGTACATAACTAAGGTACTTATTAAGTGCTTAGCACTACTACTGAGGACTCTACAAAAAAATATGGTTCTTACAAAAGAGGAAGTGGAGTCAGGCCAGTCTAGCTGAAACTGAGATTTGAAAGATAAGTAAGAATTAGCTAGAGGAGAAACTGGAATAAGCACAACAGGACTGGAAGGATCTGAGTGGGCAGCAGCATCAGATGGGTCTATGAGGCCATCCAGAACAGGATTCACAGACTTCCTCCTAAGCAACAGGCCATGGAAGGAGCAGGATGTGAGATTTGTACTTTGAACAGTTTACCCCAACCGCAGCACAGAGAATACAGTAGAAATGACTGAAGAAGATGCAGAGGATTGGTAAGGGATGGTGTTGGGGTAGTTCGGTGCCTGAGTCTGGACCATGGCAGTGGGAATGGAGAAAACCAGACCTATCAAAGAGATCATTTGAAAGCAGAACCACGAGACTAGGTAACTGATTAAATATAAAAAGGAGGGAGGGTATAGAGAAGAGATTGCTAGTGTTTTGCTATGGAAACTTGATGGATGTTTTGTATTTTTACTGAAAAAGGACAGGCAGGGCTTGGTGGCACATGCCTGTGAGCAGCAGCCTAGGGAGCCGTGGCCGGGGCCAGGGATCACGGTTCAAGTCCTGCCATGGGCACGTAGCGAGACCTAGTCCAAAAAAAATATAGCTGTGGCATATATACACAACGGAATATTACTCATCAATTAAAAATGACAAATTGGATGATTTTATAACATGGATGGACTTAGAAGAAATCATATTAGCAGAAACAACTCAAAAAGAAAAAGACAGAAACCAAATGGTTTCACTAATATATGGGACATGGGAAAGACAAAAAGCCATGAAGAAAGTCAAAACAAGCCAATAACCAAATTAGAGTACACAACTGGGGAGGGGGTGGTGGGACAGAGTAAGAATGGTCGGGGGGGTGTGAACCCCAGAGATCACAAAGATGTGAAACTTATACATAAATAAATTATTTAATAATAAAAAAATAAACAAATTAAAAAAATATATATAGCTGGCCATGGTGGCTTGGGCCTATAATCCCAGCTACCTGGGAAGCTGAGGCTGGGGATAGCTTGAGTCTGTGGTACCGTGGGCAATGTGAGCCTACAGTTCCACAGGCAAAAATAGTGAGATCTAGTCCAAATTTAACAGCTAGTGTCAAAGACTGTTTGGGACATCTTCAGACTGAGATGCCTTTGTAGCAGCTAAGTGAAAATGGCAAAAGAAGTCTGATTAGGCTAGAAATAGAGATCCATAAGTAATCAGTTCATAGGGTCTCTGAAGCCATGTGAATGGTTGGGGTTTCCTAGAAAATTTGTAGGGTATAAGGAATGCTAAGAGAGGGATCCAAAGAAGCTAGATGTTTAAGGGAAGGGGAGAACAGAAACATAGAGAGGCATGCCTCTCTAAGGCATGATTACAGACACTGGAGGAAAGCAAGGAAAGAGAAATGTCAAGGGAGCGAAGGAAAGGGAGTGCTTGTAGAAGGAAAAACTAACCGCTACAATGCTGCGCAATGTTGCTGCAGAAGGTAAAAATGATGGATGCCCACTGGGGACATGGAAGTCACGGAGACCCTGATGAGAGCAAATTCAGGGAAAAGGAGAAAAATGTCACCAGAGAAGAGTGAACTATATAGATTAATCTGATTCTGAAAGGGAGAAGAGCAGAGGGAGGTGTTTTGCTTATTTTAAAAATAGTATAGAGTGAGTGCGAACATACCACTGGGAAGGAGGGCGCAGGATGAACAGGTGAGAGAGGGAACCACATTAGTAGCTCAGAGTGCTGAGGAGGCCAGAGGAAAAGGGAACCCAAGTTTGGCTACTCAAAGTTTGATCTACAGACTGCAGTGTTTTCACCTCCTGTCAGAAATGCAGGTTCAGAAGCCAGGCACAGTGGTACGCACCTGTAATTCCAGCTACTTGGGAGTCTGAGGCTAGGAATCACTTAAGTCTACGGGTTAGAGATTAACCCAGCAACACAGCAAGACCTAGTCTCAAAAAAATAGCCAGGTGTGGTGGCACATGCCTGTAACCCCAGGTACCTGGGAGGCTGAGGCTAGGGATCACTTGAGTCTGTGGGTTCAGGACTACCCCGAGCAACATAACAAGACCTAGTCTCAAAAAAAAAGAAAAAAAGAAATGCAAATTCAAGATGCTAGCTCAGACCTACTCTGCATTTTAGCATGATACTACAGAACCAGTATGAATATTACAGCTTAAACACACTGATCTAGAGTTCAGCTCTATTTTATTAGAGGGAGTGAAAAGAGATTTGTTATGGGGCAGCAGGAACCTAAAGCAATTGTCTGCAGACTCCATGAAACAGGGATTGTAATTATCAGCTGAAACTGGCTGGGTCGAGGTGAAGGGAGAGATGGGAGATTCGAGGAACACTGAGAAGGTTTAAAATAGTCACTGTAGAAAATGAGGCAGTAAACTGAACACAGAAACAGAATTCTGAGGTTGCTTAGAGGGATGATGAATTTCTGTTGGTCAAGATCCACTGGGAAGTGTGATTTTTCTTCTTTGTAATCAACTTCTCCAGCAGAATTTAGCATCCTGGATGCAGCTGTAGGGCAGTCAGACAGTTTGCTTCATCCAGAACTAGGGTTTTGGTAAGAGGCGGCACAAGCACAAAAGATCCCGGAAGTTTAGAATATAGGCAAAGTGACTGAAGCACTTGTAAAACAAGATGAAGAGAAGTTTTTTAAAAGTTGGCAATATTCGGTATGACTTAAATAATCTCAAAGATAAAGGCAATTGTGCCCACGGCTGGTGAACAATTACTGTTTTATACTACTACCTCTTGTGATTCAAATACCCTTCCAAGTAGGATTTTCAATCAATTACATATGCCTAGTAGTTATTTAACACGAGAAGTATGTGTAAAGTAAATTAATTTTACATGTATCAATACACCTGATCTTAAAAACACAAATCACTAGTAATCTGTTATTCTGAACATGTACATCACAGGGAGAAGGCCCGATAATAAGTCAGTTATCCAGGTGATTACTGGAGGCTCATGTTCTAGCAAAGGAAATATCCTACTCTGTCAGTGAAAGCCTCAGATCACCAGACTTAACACCCTTACCTGAGAGTTCAAACAGATAAACTGCTTGAGTGGCTTTAACAATGTCATCATTGAGAGAGTTCTTAACAATTCTAAATGTTTCTTCCACAGCTCCAGAAGGTGGTTTCGCTGTTGGCTGCGGTTTCTCTTCTTTGAACTGTGGAGCAGAGCCTGAAAAATATTATTGATGTGGATGACTTCTTACAATCATGTAGAAGTCTAGGCAGGGTAAAGCCCAATAGAGATTAATTAGCAGAGTACACTTGCTGCCCAGTAGATATGTTTGACCAAAAATGAATTTAAAATACATTCAGTGGCATCTAAAACCATAAATCAAACTGATGGAATAATTGTCAAACACATTGTCTTTATGTTTATAAATATACATGGTTGTAGTTTATATTCTCCAAGTAAAAGGCTGATGCTTAGATTACGTTAAGACAGCAAATCACTACTAAGCTATCCAATCTTTATAACAAATGGACCTGAGCAAACTGGTATTTTAGGGGTACTCTGAATGAGAAAAGAAGACCATACAGTCAAAAAGATGGAAATAGTATTTTCAATTGTATAATTAGTGAGGTTGAATGCTGCTTACTCATGAACTTCCAACTTTACCTCTAAATTAAACTTTACCTCTAAATTAAATGTATTCACTTCATCTCTAAAAGTCTGGAATGAACCTGCTGCCTCCCCTCAGGAGTCAGAAATGCTTCTCAAAAGCATGTGAAAACTGATGATGGCCTGCTCAGAGAGACTGTTCAGCAGGTCTACACCACACAAACTGGTTTCTACTCCCAATCCCACTTAAACAGATCAGTCGCTTCCACATGATAAAGAAGGAAGTCAGTTAAAAAGTTTTTTTTTGAAGACATGGAAAATATTCACAATGTAGTATCAAGTGAAAGAGAGAACATATACAATTAAAAATAGTATGATTCAAGCTCACAAAATCTATGAGTATGAAGTTTACATATATTTGGGGAAAAAAAAAGGAAGCGACTGAGGAGAAATAAACCAAAATACAAACAATATTTGGTGAACCACCAGACATTTTTTTAAATGTTTAAAAATTTGTTTTTCTATACTGTGTTTTCTACGCAGACTAATTTTAAATGATATAAATATTGAGTTTAGCACATAATAAAGCTTACTGAATGTACACAAAGCTGTTTAAAGGGGGCATATCACAAAAATTACTCTACTGTTTCAAAAGGAATAAAATAGAATTAGCCCAAAGTTGAAACACGGAACTGCACAACCTCAAAGAGCAAAAGGGAAAATTAATGAATCAGATGGCTTTTGCAATTCTGAGATTTATACTAAAAATGACTAAACTGTACACTTTAAATGGTTAATTTTTTGTACATGTCAATTATGTAACAATAAAAAAGTAATAAGTCAGAAGTGAGAAAAGCAGTAGTATAAAGCTTAAAGTCTGATTATTTTGGAGACCAAAATACAATGAAATGGAAACTGAAAAAGGATAGAAAAAATTTTGAAAATAGAAAAGGGACAAAAATATGGAAAATGAGCGAATATAAATGAAAACTGTCAACACTTCAATTTTAAAAATTCAAATGCATGGTTTTTAAGAATCTTTTTTAAAAAGTCTGTAATTGAATGAGGAAATATTTTAAAGGTAGTAATTTCAGAAAAGACCTAAATGATTTAGCAAATAAGGTATTTCAAACCATCATGGTACAAAACAGCAAAAGCTACCCAATTCATAACCACATTAAAAATGACAAAAAATGTAGACATGAACTTACCTGACAAAAGTCAAGTCTTAACCCACATTTAGCAACTTACTTACAAATAAAAAATTCAAATGAAAGAGGTAAGTTACATCCCGGGCCAAATATACTTGACTATTCCCTGTATGACATATTCACATGTCTATAGAAAATGCCAAGTAGGCCAGCAGTTGATTGAACCAGGGAGAATAGGGAAAAGAGAGTTACAGAAGTTCTCTCCCTTCTACGTGGGAAAGGAATCTGAGTAGATGACCTCAAGGATGAGAAAATCCCTCATTTGAAGATGTATATAGAGTCTACGGCCATATAACCCTGAACGCGCCCGATCTCGTCTGAAGATGTATATAGAGATCGTATCTGTACATCTGACATATTCTGATACCACAGGTAAAACCATTTCTATCAAAGCCTGATGCCAATAAACATTCTTCTTCCATTTTACTTCTCTAAACCTCTTCTGATTCCATGGTCATGAAACAATCTGGTTATGAATCTGCTTCTCACTTAACTATGCCCAAAGGGAGAGAACAGGCTAATCATAGAAACTACACATTTAGTTTATGAAATGGCAACTTCTCATTATAAATTAATAACTTAGATCAATAAGAGAGAAACATGCTAACTTAAAGGACCTAAAGTATTCAGGTGTTAGGAAAGTAATTTATATTTACAGGTTATACAGGCTTTGGAATCAGAGAAATGAGTTTAAATCCTGGCTGTTACTTGCCTGCTGTGTGATCTCAGATATAACAGGAAGAGGGCAATAATTGTCCTGCAGGACTGTAGGTATTAAATGAGACCATGTATGCAATGGACATAGCACAGTGGTTAGCACGTAAGAGATGTCCAATAAATATTTGTTGAAAAAACAAAATGAATGTATGTGATCAACAAGTGATTCTCATTACTTAAGTTAGGAATTTAAATAAGCTGAGTTTATGTATATCTTTCTCTAAAAATTAGATCCAATCTTAGAATGCCGGCAAAAATCAGGATTTTAGACTTACCAAATTTAGAGGAGCTCATTAATCCTTGCCATTTTGTAAAAGGATTTTTGAGATAGAGACTGACAACCTTGTTTTTAAATGGATACATCCATGTGGCAACCAAATCAAAGAGCTGATATTTACAACTAAATAAAAATAATTTTATGAAGCACAATCTCTGGCTGATAAGATTAGAACATTTTTCCTTTACCTTTTCAAATTTCCTATGACACAAAAGTCATTTTTAAAAACTATCTCAAAAAAGTGGGAAAAAAGAAGAGGTAAACATAGGGAAAAAAATAAGATTAAGCTAAACTTTAAGATGTTGCTAAACTTTCCAGCAGTCATCTAGAAAATTCAAGATCACTTAGGAGATTCAGCGCCTGTAAGATTAAAAATAAGGGGAGGGCCCAGAAATACCACAGCCATTCTTATCAGGAAAAAGGGAGAAAAATTCTTCTCATGGGTATATTCATTAAAGAGGGTTTCTTCTGTATTTGTCACCAAGACAGGGCCATAATGCCAAAACACATAGAGTAAATGCTGGACCAATGTAAAGGGGGCATTGCTTCCAAATCACAAAACCAAAACCTCCTTTGAAGTTAATTTCACATAGCACAAACTCTTAAGAATGGTGATACTTGGATTTCCTCAAAATAAAATAATACATCAACATAAAACACGAGATCTAAAGACCTACAGACCATACCTAGAGAAAGAAAGAAATCCTTAAAAAGGTTTTTATTTAGACAACTTGTAATCAAATAAAAATACATTAAGAACTTACTACTTCTAGAAGGGAAAAGAAAACAGAATTAATAACTAAGACTGACATTACTGTTTAAATTACCAAATGGTTTAAAGGAAATCAGATATCTCCAGTTCTATCATCTGGGAGAAACACATATTACCCTTTATAAAATATGACTTAGTTCTTACCTGATTCCATTTTCTTGGCAGCTGTATCTGGATATTCATCTAAGAAGAAATCTGGTATCAATGGGTGGCCTGTAAAGTTGATACCCCAAAATAATAGGTTAATGTAAGCCCTTTCATACACTGATTTAACAATGTTTAGTAGGTACTGAGTGATCATTCATTCATGTGCATGGAAAGAACGCCCCCAACCCCACCCCCACCCACCTGCTCCAGGAACTGTGAAACCACTTGCCCCTCATCAAGCTACTTTTCCCAGAAGTCAGTGACTCCTATGGCAAATTTAATCCCTAAGAACCAAATGAAAAATTATGCTAAGGTCTTAACTGCTCTTTCAGGAGCCTCAGTTTTTCTTGTTTCTCTATGCAACCCTTCTGTCCTGTATCCCTTCAAAATGCTCAGGACTCATTTCTTACTCAGGCCCTGAAAGAAGGGGGTCCTCAGTAAGAAGGACTTGTTTCCCATCTCTGTCTGTTTTTCCCTTTCAGAAGATTAAAAATACAGAGGGCAGGAATGCACTCATCTTTGTTATATCCTGACACTTCGATTGTATCTATTCATATTCCATTCTCAACACCTGATAGGGTTGTTAATTTAAACCAAACAGTGTCTTTAAAATCTAAAGTGATAATTACACTGCATCAGGTCCAGAAGTCCTGGGTCTGGCTTAGATTCTACCACTTATTAGCTGACTGCTCTTGGACAAAGGTTTAATCTCTTTCAGCCTGTTTTTCTACTCTTAACTATTCATCACTGAATACTGGGTTTAGGCCATATACCAGGCACTGTGCCAAGCACATTTTATGTATTATTGCATTTAGTTATTACAAAACTTCTGTGTGGAAAATATTATTCCCTTCACTTTAACCAATAGGAAAATGAGATTCAGGGAAAGTAGGTAGTGCACCCCAATTCACAAAACTCATGAGCAACCAACCCAGCACCTGAACTTGGGTTGATTTCTTTCAAATTCCATGTTCTTTATCAGTGGACAGTATTTCTCCCCTAACAGAACTGTCATGAAGGTAAGACAATGTACATGAAAGTGCTTTGTAAAGCTGTTAAGGACTATTAACCCAATTCATTTTAAATTGAAGAGATGGATGGGGATGATGCAAATACAAGTGGTTTCTGTCACCTAGATGCTCAGCATAATGAATAGTCTGGAAAATATACTTCAGTATAAATAAATGTAACTTCAATTTGGGTCTATAGTCCACTATTCAGTATATATCTTATAAATAAGGTTTAAGTGCATTATCATAACTTGCAATTTTAGAGAGGAAGAATGGTTTTTGAAGAAGGGGGCCTTCTGAGAACTCAAATTACACTTTTGTACAAAGGTCAGACTCAACTCACTCATCTTCACCTTTTATCCTTAAGTTACTCAAAGAATTTGCACTTGGGAGCAAACATCTGGAAAGAGTCCATAATCTTAAATCTTAAAGGTTCTGTAAAACACCTACTACTATACAACATCTACTACTGTACCATCTGTTATCATCTCCTTATATTTTTTTCTCCATGATTTTTCACCCCAATCTTAAAAACCAATTTTCAAGTGAGGTGTGGTGGCATGTGCCTGTAGTCTCTGCTATCTGGGAGGTTGAGGCTAGGGATCACTTGAGTCTAGGGATTCAAGACAACCCTGGGTAATAGAGTGAGACCAGGTCTCTTAAAAAACAAAACAAAACAAAACAAAACACAATTTTCAGTGTCAGTTTCAAGATTTAGAAATGGTTAGTTGCTGATGTGACCATCTGTATCTGCATATCCCTCCAAAAGCCCTCAACTCCTATTTTTCCATTCTCTCCTTTGAAAGTCTGCCAGTGTGTTTTTCCCCTCAAAGGGAGAGCAGCTTTCAAAAGAAAACAATTCAAAAAACCACAAAAACATGCACACAAAGACAGATGAGTCTTCATTACAGAAAATATGGGAACCCAGTTGGGCACGGTGGCGCATGGCACATGTCTTAAACGACAGCTTATGGAATCACGGCTGGGACTGGGGATCGTGGTTAGAGACCCTCCAGGGGCAACACAGCAAAACCTAGTCCCCAAAAAATAGCTGGGCGTGGTGGCGTGCACCAGTAATCCCAGCTACCTGGGAAGCTGAGGCTGGGGACTGCCTGAGTCTGTGGTACCAGGGGTAACGTGAACCTGTGGTTCCACGGGCAAAAATAGCGAAACCTAGTCTCTAAATAAACAAACAAACAAACAAATAAATAAATGAATAAATAAATATGGGAACCCACATCACTATTTCAAAAACTATAAACATTACCTGGTTTAATTGCATAGATATCAAAATTTTTTATTCCTTCTTCTTTTAAGATATTTTCATCAATAATAAAATTGCCAGTAAAACTTTTTGGCTTTTTGAAAATTGAATATGCAGCATCTGCAATGATATCAGCTTTTCTACACTGGCTTTCAACACCAGATCCTCCCAGCATGTCCATTGCAGCAGTGTGTATGGCTGGAGAGAAAATACACAAACATGCATAACTCCAAATCAAATAATACAGTAACAAGCAAGCACAGCTAATCTTTTTAGTTCTTAGAGACTACAAACAAGATCCAGAGAGCTTAAGGAATTTGTGGAATGTACCATAAATACAACAGAGTACAGAACACCTGTTCCTTATGCTACACAACAATGCTTGACAAAGAACTCTGTTCTGGACTCTAGCAAGATTTAATTACTGACTTAAAATGCTTAACATCTGTTTACCATGTAAGAGAATAAAAAATGTCAGGAAGGCATAACAGAGTGTTGAGCTATCAGTCAAGTGAGTGAAATTTTTATACTATGCCAGATTTTTGACAAGTCACCTTCACATCTTCTAGTCTCAGTTTCCTGTTTCTAAAATATGGAGTCCCTTTCCTAAGCTTGTCACCTTTCAACATACTGGAATATTGAGACTGTTTTTCTTGCTTATCACTGTATGTACAGAATCTAAAATAATGCCAAACAACCAATGCTGGTTTGCTTTTCAGGGGTCCTTTTAAAGGTCAGATAATACATTTTTATAGGACATATTAGAAAAGAAAAAAGCAGAAGAAAAATTATCTATAATCCCCCTCCACAGAGATAACTGTTATTATGTCTGCACATCATTTCCACTGATCTAAGTGCATAAAATTTTTAATTTTTTATGAAGTCACTTGAACTCTACCATTAATAGTAATTATTATACAATGTCAAAATTGTAAACAATTATCTCAATTTACTTTCAGATAGCTCAGCTTGCTTTTACAGCAATGAAAGTTCACTTGTTTAAACGTTTTAAGTTTCAAAGTATCCAGTAATTTAGATAAACTTCTCTCTAGTATCATTATTAAATTGTCATTTAAAATCCTATCTCCTGGAATAATGTATGTAGTTCAGCACACAAAAATGAAAACTTTGTAGTTCCTAATAGCCTTTTCCACTCATTCAACGCATAATTATTTAGTATTTAACAGTAAGTCATGAAGGGAACAAATGAGCAGACAAATAGACAAGCCCCTACCTTCATGGTGATTACATTCTAGCATAAAGACTCACTTCAAAGAGTGTATAAGTAACCTGGAGAATTTCCTAAAAACATTTGTCAGAAGATGCACACCTACCTTATGATGAAAGTTCCTTCACTAGTAATAATGTTTTTTACTTAACCAATAGTTTAAGAACTCAGGTCTTACTCCTGAAATGATAATCTTTTTAATAAAAAATAGCAGATAACATTTACTAAGTATACCTAATGCTGGGCACACTGCTGCATATTTTACAAAGACAGACTATCTGAATCAATTCAATGAAACAGATACTACTCTAATTCCCATTTTATAGCTGAAAGTGCTCAGGTTAATAAGGTTAAGTAATTTGTCCAATTCAAGCACAAAGCAGCTTTACTTCAAAGTCAGAATCTTAGCCTCATTTGACTAGTGGGTCATATTTTATTAACCGACTTTTTTTTTTTTTTTTTTTTTTTTTTTTTTTTTTTTTTTTTTTTTTTGAGACTAGGTCTCGCTATTTTGCCCATGGAACCGCAGGCTCTCGTTGCCCGGGGTACCACGGACTCAAGCAATCCTCAGCCTCAGCTTCCCAGGTAGCTGGGATTACAGGTGCGTACCACCACGCCCAGCTATTTTTTTGGAACTAGGTCTCGCTACGGGCCCCAGGCGGGACTCGAACTGCGATCCCTAGCCCTGGCTGCTTCATAGGCTGAAGCTTACAGGCACGAGCCACCGTGTCCGGCCTATTAACCGACATTTTTAAGAGTTCAAATATCATCTCTGTTCCATAAACTGCAACATTTTCCTGTCAATATTTCAATATAGTCTACACTGAGATGACATGCATAAATATAATACTCCATCCACTCTATTCTCAATGCAGACCTTATGAATGACAATATTTTTTTAAATCTAAAGACGATGTCTCTGTGTGTACAAGAGAGAGTGTGAACAAGAGTGAAAGAACAAGGAATGGTTTTCCCAAATAACTGTTATTTCTTAATGATCTTTCTAAAAGGACACAAGAAGGCACAAATGGACACTCAAAATCAGGAAGTGAAACATACGGTCTCAACAAAGATTAAAAAGGCTCAACAGCAGGTTAAAACTGACAGATTAGAAAACTGACAGTAATAAAAACAGGTTTCCAAGAGGGTTGATCAACAAACAAAATTCACTGATGATTTCTGAGAAAGAAAACAAGAATTTGTAATGGAAACTGCTATGTTCGAGATGACAAATATCCTAAAAGTGATTCTAAAACTTAAATCTTATTAAGGAATTGGATAAGAACCTAATATTTTTCAATTGATCTCCTGAATAATAACTTGCTCAAAACACACAGTAACAAGAATCTTAAAAAATCAGTGGAAGGTTTTCTTTCCAGGGAGTTTTCTATTTCCATAAAATAAAAACTATGTCTCAGGCTTAAAACATTCAGCATTTGCCTGTGACTCCCTATCTGAACAACACAAGGCTTGTCTCACTTCTTCACAAACTTCAATTTTTAAAAAATGAAAGAAGGGGTTCCCAGTATGTATTCTTTGTCGTTAAGCATACTTTAATGAGACAGGATTGCTATTTCTTTACTAGATGATAGAAGTTAAGGATTCTATGAGCATTAGCTATTAGGATAAGAAAAAATGTTAATGAAATTTATTATTTTTTCTTCCTTTAAGTTACCATGATAAAAATGGAGCTTAAGAAGTCACAAGGACAGGCTTTCCTCTGTCATCTTTGCCAGGTCTTTCTTGTGTTTATATGCACATGCTACACGCAGGCCTGCAAAGCATCCGCCTCTGTCAGAACTTAAAAGCAGCACATGGAGCCCAGTCAAATGCAGGTTCATCTGCCTCCGAAAGAGGATTGCTAGGTACTCTATGATCTCAGGACTCATGTCAAAGTCACTTTTAATGAAGGAGGTGGACAGAAGTAGCAAGAATACAAGAAGCCTTTGCTGGAATGTGCTGAGGAAAATACAGAAGCATAAGAAGATGCAGAATTTAGTGAGAGACCAACAAGGGTGGAGAAAAGATCATGATAGCACAGGTGCAGGAGCTCTTCAGCTGTTCCAGTGTTCAGTGTCTCTAGTGTAGTAACCAGCTCAAGAGTCAGCCACACAGTCCAAGTCAAAGCTAGGAGATGACTTCAGAGCCTTAAATGAGCTGGAAATGGTGGCACATGCCTGTAGGCGACAGCCTAGAAAGCCACGGCCAGGGCCAGGGATCACGGTTTGAGTCCCGCTGGGGGCACATAGTGAGACCTAGTCCCAAAAAAACAGCTGGGCATGGTGGTGCGCGCCTGTAACCCCAGGAAAGGTGATGCTGGGGATTGCTTGCATCTGTGGTACCCTGGGCAACATGACTCTGTCGCTCCACGGGCAAAAATAGCGAGACCTAGTCTCAAAAAAAAAAAAAAAAAAAAAAATCAGAGCCTTAAATGTACAATATAAAGTCAACTCTTTTCCCAACTGACAGGATGAAAATTTGACATTTCTATCTCACCCAACACACCCAAGGAGCAATTCAAGAGTGCCAAGGACTATAAATAAAACCCAACAAATGAAGTTTTTTCAGTACGCACCTGTTTTAGGCCACAATGCATTGACTGCAATTTCTCCTTTAAATTCTTCTGCCATTCCAAGAACACACATAGACATCCCATATTTAGCAATGGTATAAGCTGAAAGGAATCACAACAAATTTTAATTCAAGAACAAATTTTTGAGTATAAGTAAACAATTTCTATCACTGTTTCCTCCCTGGTATATTTTTTCAGAATTCGTTAATGATGTAATATAAACAAAACAATTTATTTAAAAAAAAAACTTCTAGCTAAGCAGGAATGAAGTAGTTCTCTATATTTTCATTGAGAAAAAAAGAAAAAAATAAACTTAATTTCTCTTAATGTTCTGAGGATAAGTGATACTGTTGACCCAATCTTTTCTTTTCTTTTCTTTTCTTTTCTTTTCTTTTTTCTTTTCTTTTCTTGCTATTTTTGCCTGTGGAACCACAGGCTCACGTTGCCCGGGGTACCAAAGACTCAAGCAATTCCCAGCCTCAGCTTCCCAGGTAGCTGGGATTACAGATGCACGCCACCATACCCAGCTATTTTTGGGGACTAGGTCTCGCTATGTCACCCCGAGCGGGACTAGAACCAGATCCCTAGCCCCAGCCACTTTGTAGGCTGAAGCTTACAGGCATGCACCACCGTGCCAGGTTTCCAATCTATATTTTTCCTCATAAATAATAAAGTGACTATCTAAAGCCGGGCACGGTGGCGCGTGCCTGTAAGCAAAAGCTTATGGAGTCGCGGTTGGGTCAGGGGATCGCAGTTCGAGACCTGCCCAGGTCCCAAAAAAAGTAGCTGGGTGTGGGTGGTGGTGTGCGCCTGTAATCCTAGCTACCTGGGAAGCTGAGGCTGGGGATTGCTTGAGTTCATGGTACCCTGGGTAACATGAGCCTGTGGTCCCACGGGCAAAAATAGTGAGATCTAGTCTCGAAAATAAATAAAATAAAATAAAAAATAAAGTGACTATTTAAAGAGAAACTACTGATTAAGCTGCAAATTTACCTAACCTAGTCAACTGGTACAGAATTTTCAGTTTTTCTTCACAGGATCATATTCCAACCACCTTTCCAAATTTTAATGAATTATGGTGAATTAAGTACTACGTATCTGATACAATTATTTTAAAGCACTTTCAAATAAATCCTGTCTATATCGCTTTTTGACTAGGTCTCACTATTTTTGTCTGTGGAACCGCAGGCTCACGTTGCCCAGGGTACCACAAACTCAAGCAATCCCCAGCCTCAGCTTCCCATGTAGCTGGGATTACAGGCGCGTGCTACCACATTCAGCTATTTTTTTGGGGGGGAGTCTAGGTCTTGCTACATGCCCCTGGTGGGACTCGAACCATGATCACTGGCCCCGGCCGTGGCTTCCTAGGCTGCTGCTTCCAGACATGTGCCACCATGCCCGGCCTATATATAGTAATTTTTAATCAATCAGTTAACTGTGAAGGGTTAAGTGTTTCATGAATAATTTTTAACCAATTTTATTGAAAACTAAATTATATACAATAAAACACACCCATGGAACCTAAGCAAGAGTTTTGGAAGATGGAAATGTGTATATTGACTTGGTTACACGTGAATATATTTGTCAAGATCATCAAACTGATCCATTAAGATCTGTGCATTTTACCTAATATAAATTATACCTCAATTTCAAAAGTTACAGATAAAAGATTAAGAATTCACTCTCCAAAATTCTGGAATTCTACAAACAAAATATAATGCTGAATATTATAGCTAAAATGTAATTATGGCACATACCGATTTAACACAAAACAAATTAACAAACCACCCCCTCATCACACCACTTACCACAGTGCTGTTTGAACCAGATTGGATTTAGGTTCAGTGGTGGACTGAGATTGAGGATATGAGCAACTTTACTCTTTTTCAAATAAGGAATACAAGCCTTAGACCTGAAAGTGAAAAAAAAATAATAATAATAATAGCTTTCTAACAACATTTTTAAAGCTGTATTTTAAATTACTTCTCTGAGCACCTAAACTTGGCTAGCAATCTGTAGGATCTTTTTGCTCATTTCTATTTTTCTAGACTGAAGAAGGAAAAGCAGGTAATTTTCATCTTTTGAAGCTCTGCTTAATGGCCTGAATAATTCTCAAATCCTTAACACATTAGCCTAAAACCCAGATGAGATTAACCTTAACTACAACCTCCAAACTCCTTCCTTCCTGCCTCCTTCCTTCCCTCCTCCCCTCCTAACCTCACCTCTCCCTCCAGCAACAGTTAATGCACCTTTCAGTCAGCACTGTGGTAAAGAACATGAGTGTGTTCAATGTAGACAGACCTAGATTCAAACCTTCCTTCTGCCCCTTCACTGTGTGATCTTGGCCAAAATACGTAACAGTCTAATTCTTGTTTTTATCTTCTGTAAATGTTGGTAATACCTACTATGCTCTATGATTGATTGGGGATTAAAACGAGATGACATAGATGATACTTAGAAGAGTACATATCCTAAGCATAAAGTAAACCATTACAGTCAGTATTATAGGTGCTGAATCATTTCATCTTAGTAGGTGTGGTTCCTCCCATGCTGGAAATGCATTCTAATACCTTAACTCATAATGCATCTCCAAATTTAATTTGTACCAATATACAATATACCGTTGGAAGCAACATTTTTATTTCTTTTAAAAAAAAAAAAAGAGCAGTTCATAAAGGTAGGCAATTTATTTATTTTACAAAAGGCTCAGGTGTAATATTTTAAATTGCAATTATGAAGCTCTAACATGTGGTAGAGTAATAACATATAGTTTAGTACTGCTTTGATTTTATTTTAATTTCATATTCATTGACCTCTAAGTCTCTGAACTAGTTGGTTCTTTTTTAACTGCCATGTATACAACATTCTTTCTATTATCTGTAACATCTTTGCAAGTTTATAAACCAAATATAGTCACTATCACTACAGTTTTAGTACACATTTTTTTCTTTTCAAAGATGCTTCATTTTTATGGGGGTAACATGGAGAAGGACAAACACTTTACAGTTACATTCATGAAAGTAGTGAAGTGACAGCACAAAGCATCAACAGGAATGAAACCAAATCTATTCTAGGTAACAGAACCAGATTTTATACTCAAAGGGGAAAGTCCATTTCTTTTACGTTTATATAAACATGAACATCTCTTTTGACCCATTAGACAAAACTTGCCCACATGCACTTCGCTTCCTTGGCCCTCACTTGGCGCTGCTAAATCTAAATCAAATTGCTAAACCCTAAATCAGGTACAATTTTCACAACAACACAAGCTTCTATTATATAAAAAATGCAGCACCAAGCGTATTCTATATACCTCCAGTCCAATAAAATAGTTAAGTTTATTAAAAACTTGCTCTGTGGTGGCAATGCACTTATTACTTTTACATGAATTGTTTTACTTATTCAGAGCTACAAACGGAAGGGCCCAAAGGACATTCAAATAAGCAAAAAGAGCAAGAAAAATCTACTCCAGTGATAGAATCAAACTTTATTACTAAATTTTTATAAGCATTTAACATGATACAAATACAACGATAATAATATGGAAATGTTATATATATAATTCAAATTTTAAGTAACAAGTTAAAATAGAAATGTTTACTTTAAGTTTCCGTTTCACAACATCTATCTTTCACAGAGGACCAAAACTTAACACTTTTTTTTTTGCTTCAAAGGGCAATGGCAGGTCTTTCATCTGGCACTGCCATCTGCCTTCAGCTGGAAACAATACTTAGCTTTACTAAAAATGAAGCGATACATAAAATGTAGGCACTTACAACAGTGAATACAGTTGCTGCTAAAAAAAAAAAAAAAGAGTGGGGAGTTTACTTTTAGGATACCTATTCCTGGGATACTAGTAGATCTGTTTCCCAGCATACTCCTCACATACTCACACTGAAGTGTTTAGTACAGCTTACACATTCCATTTGCAGTTCTTCAGAGAACTGGAGAACTGACAATGTTACTTCATTTTCTAACACTTTAAAATTGGGCTGTTTTAGTTTTGTTTTGAATTTAAACTTCAAAGCTACAAGTATAGGAAGTAGCTTAAGTCATCACTTTCACTTTTGGGAACTGTTCTGTTTAGGAAAATAGTCAGAGCGTTCTGACCAAATGGGTTTTCCAAAGACACAATTTCACAAGGAATGAGCAAGAGAATCACACATCTGTGTTTATGTTCAGTCATACTGTCACTGAGAAAGACCAAGTCCTCCATCCTATCCTTGTTTTAGAACTGAATCAGGAATTTTCTTTTAGGTGGCAAACAAAAAATTGATTTCTTTCATATTAAAAACAAAAGTTCTTTAGCAATATGGTATGGCTCCCAGTTTTTTCATAAAGATGATCATGTTTATCTGAATATGAACTGTCTATAAATTTATCAGCAGCAATTCCTGGGGAAGAACGTAATGAACGAATTTAATTTCTGCACCCCTGTAAAACGTTTCTACAGAAGTTTCAAGTCAACACTGACTGTCACATCAGCACTATCTACAGATGTGATTAGTTTTGACAAATCTGCATTAAACTTTCTAAGACATTTCTCGATACTTAAGTTATTTCCAGATGTTCATTTCATGGGTAGTTAATCTAAAAACTTTAATCACATAAAAATTCTTCTGACACCACAAATAAATATGAGTTGGTGGGTGGAATATTTATGTTTGGCTTCATCAAGAGAAACTGGCACAAATGATTTGACTTGAACAATGTGCTCCTCTAAGTCTTAATTCAACATGCTGAGTATTAATATTCCTAGTGAGGGTTCTATTTTTAAATACTTGCTTAAGTTTTTGCATTCAATCCAAAACTTTCATAAAGTTATCAACCATGAAAGATTTTGATGCCCAGATAGTTCTACATATAACACAGGCAGAAATCACACAGCATGACATAGCAGCACTGCTTACTTCATTTGAAAATAAACAGAAGCCCTATTGAAACAGGAATCCTGGATGGGCATGGTGGTGCATGCCTGTAAGCAGCAGCCTAGAAAACCGGGGCTAGGGCCAGGGATCGCAGTTTGAGTCCTGCCGGGGGCATGTAGCGAGACATAGTTCCAAAAAAATATAGTTGGGCGTATAGCTGGGCGTGGTGGCATGCACCTGAGGCTGGGGATTGCTTGAGTCTGTGGTAACCCAGGCAACGTGAGCCTGCAGTTCCACAGGCAAAAATAGCAAGACCTGGTCTCAAAAGAAAAAACAAAACACAGAACAGGAATCTCTTTTTCCAATTAAATTTTTCGTCGTAATTTTCCCTATGTTTGCCAGTTTGATTGATTACAGTTTGCATTCATCCTTCCTTCTAAACTAAGCTTACAGAAATATATTTCATATCCACCAAGTAGCTCTCAGTCATTTTACTTGAACATAAGGCCCTCTGTGCATATGTCTCATTTCCTTACTGCAGATAGAGACCTGGCTGTGGAAATACTTTACTTCCCTTTGTAATACAAAAGCAACAGTGAAAGCAAAGTGATGAATGGCAACTTTTTAATCAACTCTCAGCATTCCAAAGATAACTGAGTTCATGCTCCATCTAATAGGCAGTAGACACTCAGCCACTGGCTGTAGTAGCTAACTTGCCAGTATAAACTTGGTCTCTATAGCCATGATTTTCCAATATTTCAAGACCAGAAATCTGAAAATTTCATAAATCTCCTGATTTTTTAATGTAGGCAACTAGTGGAATTTTCAATGTAGGTAACTAATAAAAAAAATTTTAACACTGTCAGGGCAAAGTTTTGTCAATCCAACGAAACATGTCTGAAGACAAAGTTGAAGACACTTCCAAATTTTACATTTAACATTCATGACTAATTCTATGACATACATTTTGATCATCCCATTTTGCAAATGAGGAGACAGAATCTACAAGGGGTTAAGTTACCTGAACAGGGTTCTGAGGTAGCAAGTCATGAAGGGTGGGTAGGATTTGAATTCTATTCAAGTAGTTTGACTTTAAACTCCACGGAGCTATCACCTGTTCTATATACACATGTAAGGTACACATCAGACAAACCAACAAGTTCTATGTTGATCTACTGTTATAGCCACATGAAAAATGATAGAACCTAAGGAAAAACAGATAAACCAATGGACAGATAAACAAAAGGGCAGACCATCTGCCCAATCCAGAAGGGATCAGGACTACTTATGCTTTTATTCCCAATATTGCCCATGACAGCATTAGCTTTTTGTCAGTTACATAAAATGTGATTCATAATGTGCTTCTTCTTTTTTTTTTTTTTAGACTAGGCCTTGCTATTTTTGCCTGTGGAACCGCAGGCTCATGCTGCCTGGGGTACCACAGACTTAAACAATCCCCAGCCTCAGTTTCCCAGGTAGCTTGGATTACAGGAGTGTGCTACCATGCCCAGCTATATTTTTTTGAAACTAGGTCTCACTACGTGGCCCCAGCAGGACTTGAACCGTGATCCCTGGCCCTGGCCTTGGCTTCCTAGGTTGCTGCTTACAGGCATGCGCCACCAGGCCCGGCTGCTTCTGTTATTTGTGCAGTGAAAACTCAAAGTGTTTTCAAGAGGAAGGAGAAATTGTCATCAGGTTTGGTACGTATGTATGTATTCCTTCATGCAAATATTTAAAGGCTTGAGCTATTGTCTATTAGATTAACAGGGGAAAAGAGTTCTTAAACTATGTATTTAAAATACCATCTACTGACTTGAAGCACATTTAAACTTTTTGAAGAACAGAATAGATTTTAAGCCATACAACTAATCTGCTTCAAATCTGTTTTCAACCTGTTCTCTGAGAAAACACAGGCTCTCCCCCATCATCTTTAACTTACGTAAGGTAAGTGCCTCTGGTATTGACATTCATCATCAAATCCACTCTCTTTGTAGGTGTCTCCAGTGTGTTGGTCAAGCTAATGGCGCTGGCATTATTCACCAAAATATCAATTCCTGTTTTCAAATAAATGTTAAACATTATAACAAAAATATAAAAACATGTTCTCAATATACGCGAACCCTAAGTTAATTCACAACTACTTCTTTTACATGACATGGCTGACCAACACACCAATGCAGGACTCAGGAGTTGATTCAAAACAAACCCAGACTTCACTCCACCTCTAGGTGTCAGGAACTGGGAAAGTCAGTAAGAAATAAAGGTGTATTGATGCGGCCAACTATAATTGGCTTGTCAATGACAAAGAAAGAAATGCGTCCAATTTAAGAGGCAGGTCAAAACTTCTAAACTCAAATGGGCCACAGTAAAATAGATCAGGAAACAATAATAGGGAATAATACACACACGTATGTATGTGTCTGCTGCAGAAAAAAAATGGTAGAGAAGAATGTTTCTGTGGCATATGAATCTGCACCACTTACTCAAGGCCTGAGAAAACTCCAAAGGGAAGGAAAGATAAGGTGATGGCCACATGGCACAGACCCCTGAGAGCAGAGTTTTGAAAGCCATCAACTACTCAGAACTTCTGCTTCAGAATAATTCTCCAGCACAGAGAAATGTCAGGAAAAAGGTAAAGGCTTCATTAAAAGGCAAAAGTCAAAGACCTACAAAATTCCAAAACAGAAGGCCACAATAACAGCAACCAGATTTTGGAACTAAAACAAATAAAAAAAATCAAAGGCTTGGCATCTGTGAGGGAAAAAAAAACATTAGGAAAAAAAGGCCGGTCAAGAACCATCTCTTCTAACGTGGTACCCATGATGATCAGGAGAGAGTAGCTGCTGACTGTTGATAGAGCTCACTCTTAGTTCTGGGTCCGTATGCCAGTAAAGCAGAAGTCAGTAAATGGAAAGCAAAAAACTGAAACACATTATAATGGATACTAGATTGGGTGAGGTGGCGCATGCCTTTAATCCCAGCCTCGGGAGGCTGAGGCTAGGAAATGCTTGAGTCTGTGGGTTCGAGACTACCCTGGGCAACATAGCAAGACCTAGTCTCAAAAAATAACCAGGTGTGGTGGCACGCAACTGTAATCCTAGCTACCTGGGAGGCTGAGGCTGGAGATCGCTTGAGTCTGCGGGATAGGGACTACCGCGGGCTACATAGCGAGATCTAGTCTCAAAAAAAACAAGAATAAAAACAAAAAAATAAAATGGATACCAAGGAGGAGAAAGGAAATCTTAGGAAAGACTCCAAAACAGAGGCAATTCCACTGCCAATTTGTAAATGTAGTTAAGACAGTAAGAAGTGTTTCAGGTACCCCTCTCAACAACAGGTTGCAAAACATATTGGAAGATTTTTCTTCTCATCATCTTACCTTTGATTTTTTTTGCCTCTTAATTCAAAGAAGAGCACTTCAAAAGGAAGGATTAGAGGTAAAGGAGTACTGGCAGAGCTTCAGGAAACGGAGGAGAAAAAGTTAAGAGGCAAAAAATTCAAAATAAGGAGATGAAGTAACTATTCTGGCTGACACAGGGAATGTATGTAGGGGTATAGAAAATGGAACCCCACCACAACCAAGCCACCTCCAATCCCCCTACCCCACCGGGTAAAATCTGCTTAGATCTGAATTACTGAATTTGAATGCCAATCACTAATCTGTACTTTCATAATAGGTATCAAAAACTCATCAAATGATGGTTGTATTAATTGGGGAGAGGCATGGAATGTCATGGATGGAATTCGGGGAACAACTTGGTTAGGTACATGTTACTATTATTATCACTGTCCTAGCTCCATGATGGATAGTAGATTTTGTTATATTAAAGTAACTTTAATTTACACAAATATTCAATTTTATTTTTCTATCTTAGGCCAATACACTTAACAAATCATAATTTGTTTTGAAATAGACCATCTCCTTAGCCAAACAAAACTATCAAATATATTTCATTTGTCACAGATATGCCCATTTTCTATTTTGCTAAGAAAGAGGCATTTAATCTTTTAACAGTTTCTTTCCCACAGTGGAATGCTACAACTGCTACTGTCAGAACAGCTGCAGACCAGTAGCTGTGGAATAAAAGAATTCATCAGAAGGTTTCAAGCTATGTTACTATGTGAGAAAATAAATAATTTCTGACAACATTCTAAAGACTCAGAACAGTTCTCTATTTAAAAATTAAGATTATAGGTACATTATATTTTACCAATACACTATATTTGTATTTTAACATATTTGTATACACCATATTTGTATTTTACCAAATATACTATATTTTACTGAAGAATTACTTCAGAATTAAGGTAATACCTCCAAATTTCTCAACAGCTTTCTCCACTGCATTACTGATTTGTTGTTCATCTCTCACGTCAACAACACATGGCAAGGCCTTTCCTCCAGCTGCTTCAACTACAAAGGATAAATAAACATAAGAACATTAAAGCATTAATATTAGATCTTTCATTTCAAAATGAGTCCAAAAAAAAAATAGTGTCCTATTTTTGAAAAGTCAATCTAAATAACTCCCAGTGACTTCACCCTATTGGTGGACAGAAAGACTAACCCATAGTCAACTTCAGAGTTGCTAGTTAACTGTATTAAAAAGCCAAAAAAGGAAGATAATTTTAAAAACTTTTATTATGGAAAATACACCAAAATCATAAGGAATAAAATGAAATACCATGAATCAATCCCTGTGTTTTCAAAGATTGTTAATGCTTTGCCAGTCACCATTTTAATTCATCCACCCCAATCCTACGCTTTTTGCTAGTGTATTTTAAAACAAATCCGAGGCATCATCTTACTCATAAATACTTCATATCTATCTCTTTAACATAACCACAATGCTATTAACATAACTAACAAAACTAGCAAAAGCGGATGAAGTCAAACTTTAAAACCCTTTGTCTAGCACAGCACCCAGAATAGGAACATTCAATTAGTACTTGTGATCTGAAAGCATTAAAATAATGACTTTAAAACTGTGCCAAGAATAAAAAACATGGAGAGGGCTCAGATGCTCTCCTCTCCACTTCTACCTCCCTGCTCTCTGCGCCCATCTAAGAACCACTGCTCCCAGG
Organism: Uropsilus gracilis; assembly: GCA_004024945.1. NCBI lineage: Eukaryota > Metazoa > Chordata > Mammalia > Eulipotyphla > Talpidae > Uropsilus > Uropsilus gracilis. The sequence continues at coordinate 27,198 of PVHY01010821.1, forward strand.
AGGAGGCATAAGGCGTGATTTTTATTAAGAGTCTTATGTCACTCAAAATTGCTGGAGGAGGAAAAAACAGTTCTGAATCCCTGATGTAAGGGAACAAAATAATTCTCTAGCTAGATAAAATTACTTCTAGGGTAGCTTTCACATAACTGTAATTCAACTCTTCCGCAAATTCTCTATGTATGGAAAGCCTAAAGAGACCACTTCAGGAAATGGCAGTGTCACACTCACTTTCTTCAGCAGCAGTGTAGATTGTGCCTGGAAGTTTGGGGTGCACCTGGGTGGTCTTGGCAGCTATGACAATATTTGCTCCATCCTTTGCTGCTTTCAAGGCAATAGCTTTGCCAATGCCACGGCTTGCGCCTGTGATGAAAACTGTACATCCTGCTAGCTTTCTACAACAGAACAAATGTGCTCGTTAGGAACCTCAAAGTTTTATTTACTTACAGTTATCAGGAACTCAGGCATGTTTTCTCAATACATGTGCTTCCTCCTCTGAAATTTTCTCCAAACCCTCCTCTCTCATCTCATTGCTTGTAACTCCACTGTACTGCCATTGCACAGTGATTTATAAATTACAGATTACAACCGCAGTTGGCCAATCTTGCTGAGGTTTGGTAAATAAGAGCAGTACAAATGAGAAGTCGAAAGGAGAACTTTAAAAAATAAACTACAGAAACTTGAATCTTTTTCCATGGAAAAAGGGTTAACAAAACAAAGTGAGCCGGGCACAATGGCGCATGCCTGTAAGTGACAGCCTATGAAGCAAGGCTGGGGATTGCAGTTTGAGTCCAGCCTGGGGCAACATAGCAAGACCTAGTCCCCAAAACATAGCTGGGTGTGGTGGTGCGTACGTGTAATCCCAGCTACCTGGGAAGCTGAGGCTGGGGATTGCTTGAGTCTGTGGTACCCCGGGCAACGGGAGCCTGCAATTCCACAGGCAAAAATAGCGAGACCTAGTCTCAAAAAAAAAAAAAACTTCTTGAGTGGTGGGATTCTAAGAGTAACCATATTCTTTGATTCTTCAGTATTTTCCAGTTTTCCACAATGAATCCTTACCACTTAAATAAAATTCTCTAGAAGGACATTAGGTATGCTTATCAGTGTAAAGCAGTGTAGAAAAAAATGTAAACGTCCATCACCTGACCAAACAGATTAAAAAAAAAAAGTTTACACAGACAAGGGAATATATTCAAGAAGGGATAAAGTATTGACCCAAACAACTGAGAGAACCTTGAAAACATTATGCTAAGTGAAAAGGGCAGCCACAAAGGAGCACATATTATAGGCTTCCATTTACATGACATGTCCAGTAGGCAAGGCTATGGGATACAAATTACAGTAGCTACTTAGGGCTGGGGAGTTAGGTGAAGTTAGGGGTTGAGAAGTCTGGGCTCTGTTTTTTTTTTTTTTTTTTTAATAAGTGATTTAACATTGGCTTATGACATAGGGGGCAACTTTTGGGGAATGATGACAAAGTTTTAAAATTGTGGTAATATCTGCACAACTCTGATTATTCTAAATCACTTCACTCTACACTTTAAATGTGTGAACTGCATTCCAATAAAGCTGTTACTCTACCAAACAAACCTTTAATGCTGGCATAGAGTTCAAAATATTAATCAAAGATTCTCTGATCCAAATGTATTGAAGAAAGTTCTCTGCAATTTCATTTTTTGCACGTCCTCACCTTAACTTTAAACTTTCCATTTAGTTTTTATGTGAGAAAGACACATAAAATAAGGTCTGGAATGAGAGAATAATCTATGGTTTTATCTCCTTCCTAAAGGCAAATAAAAAAGTTTGTCTCAAGAAAAGGTTGAGGGCACAGCAAAATTGACAATGACAGGGAGAAAAGGGGACAGTAACCAGAGACTGGAGTAACATATAAGCAGGTTTGTTAACAAAAGAGTGTAAGGCTCTTGCCAAGATCTGGAGGACTGCACTCCAGAGCTGAGAGATCAGCAGGGAGTGACAAAGGGGTTTTAAAACAAAAATAACAGGTTTGGTAAGAAGGGAGGGGAATGGAGTAGAAGAGAAGGAGGGATGGAGACTACTTTTAGTGAACTACAGCAATCATGCAAAATACATATAAACTCACATGTACCAGCTTAAAAAACAAAAGTGTACTCACTACCAAGTAATGGAAACAGAATCTGCCAACACCCTTTATGACACCTGTTCTCTCCAGATATCTTCCTCCTCCCCATCCCACTTCACAACTATCTTAAATATTAAGGCCGGGTATGGTGGCACATGCCTGTAAGCGGCAGCCTAGGAAGCTGCAGCCAGGGCTAGGGATTGTGGTTTGAGTTCCACCGGGGGCACATAGCAAGACCTAGTCCCAAAAAAATAGCTGGGCGTGGTGGTACACGCCTGTAATCCCAGCTACCTGGGAAGCTGAGGCTGGGGATTGCTTGAGTCTGTGGTACCCCAGGCAATGCGAGCCTGTGGTTCCACAGCAAAAATAGCGAGACCTAGTCTTAAACAAACAAACAAACAAAAAACCCACAATTCAAGTTCTTGAATTATATCTTCCAAAGGAATATGTTTAAATTCTAAACTCCAGTGCCTCAGACTGGTACCTTATTTGGAACAAGTTGTTACATAGGTCACTTGCTAAGATGAGGTGACAGTGGAGTAGGGTGAGCCCTCATCCAGGTCTCCTTATGAAGACACCAATGTGACTGCTGTCTTTATAAGAAGAGGGAAGTTGTGTGCAGACACACTGGGAGTATCTTATGAGAGAGGCAGAAATTGAAGGCATAGGCTACCACTGAAAATGCTAACAATTGCCAGCTAGCTCCAGAAGCTGGGAAGAGTCTGGAATGAATCTAGCCAGAATTTCAGGATATTATGTCTTTGCTGATATGATAATTCCAGCTGTGTAGCCCCCAGAATTATGAAATCACCCATTTCTGTTTTAAGCTGCTCAGTTTGTGGTATACTGTTATGGTAGCCCTGGCAAACTCCCTACCATGAACAAATGAATTTCATTCTTAGTAGAGCTGTATTACAAAATAATTGTACTCAATTTTTTAATTTCACCAAAACATATACTGCAGAAATATATGCAGAAAAACATACACACACATCACTGACACCTCTTATCTTTCACAAAACATCATTTAGAGATTTGTTCACGTTGGCACAAACAGCTACACTTATTTTAGTTTAAGGGGTAATAGTCCATATATGGAGTTTCCATGCAAAGACAGCCTTGGGCCTTGCAGATCTGTTGCCTGCTGGCCCAAGGGCCTCTGGAAGGAGGAGCCTGCCTCAGTCAGGTCAAGAAGTTGATCCTCTGCTTTGTAGTTACTGGAAGCAGAGGTACTGGAATAGCGTTGTAGGTCATATGCCTGGCCCTGTTCAATTCAGATGTCAGCAAGGACAGAAAGAATACCCCAGAATCCTAGAACAAACTGGGCTCCAATAATCAACACAAATTCTACTTGGTGAATGTAGACAACAACAAACAAAACACAGTCCAGGCTTCTAAATGAAGCATCTCACTATAAACTGCTTAAAAGATCTTCTGGAAGTCATTTGCACAATTTTCCACTTAACCAGGAAACACATACCCTCTAACATGCACAAAATTCTCTTGGTATACTGTGTTGGGGTTTACACCAATTAATAAATATCAAACTTGAAAAAAATCCATATATGAACATACCATAATTTATTCATTCTACGTTTATGGACTTTTGGGATGGTTTCCAGTTGTTGTTTCTATTATGCTGCTGTAAATATTCCTGCAAACTTCTTTCAGTCATGTATGTAAGAGTCTTCAGCATAGAGCCACTACTGAAAACTGCTTGATTATAGGGCACTGTTGCTGGTTAAGGGGAGCCACAAATTTTTTGGAATTACTTCCATCAAGAGGAGTATATTCTCTCTGGACTAGCCTTATGTCCTTTTTGAGCAATAAAATGTGATGGAAGCAGTATTCTGGGACTTCCAAGGCCAGTCCATTAATACGACTGGCAGCTTCCACATTTGCCCTCTTGCAAGTCAGATGCCATGCTGCAAACAAAGGGACAGATTACCAATGATGAGGCCACATGAGAGGGATGATTTAGGATGTTTCAGACCCAGTCAAGGACCAGCTAAATGCCAATAGGTGACCTCAACTTATAATAGGTAGAGTAAAAGAATTCAGTTAATCCAAAGAGGTGTGAATAATGACAAATTATTGTTCTTTAATACTATCAAGGTTTGGAGTGGTTTGTTACTCAGTAATAGTAAATGAAACAAACAGTGAAGTTTAACTTTTCAAAATAGTGCCAAGACTCTTTCCAAAGCATTTAACATTCAGGTAGGTAATTTTAACTTGAGTTCCCAAAGCTGCACACCTCCCAACATTTGCTGATACCTAAAATTGTAGCCAACTTGGTAATTATGAAAATATTGAGACTTTAATTTTCATTTACTTGATGACCAATAAGGCAGAATATATTATCATTTAGTAAAAATGAACTGTTCCTTTCGCTGATACTGCTTAATTCATTTTTTCCACGGTCAACTTTTCCTAATGGCTCATGTTAAATCCACCACGTACCTATATTTAAAGTATGTTCTTACTTGCCGCTCCCTTTCACTATCTTTCTAGTATGATAAGAAATTATTTTCACCAAACAAAATTAATGTCTTTTTATTCACAGCTAAAGCTTTTGGGATCTTAAGTAGGCTTCCCTAATTACAATTTACTAATTCATCTTTCTTTTTTTTTTTTTTTTTTTCTTTTGAGACTAGGTCTCGCTATTTTTGCCTGTGGAACCACAGGCTCCCATTGCCTGGGGTACTATGGACTCAAGCAATCCCCAGCCTCAGCTTCCCAGGTAGCTGGGATTACAGGCATGCATCACCACACCCAGCTATTTTTTTGGAACTAGGTCTTGCTACATGCTCCTGGCGGGACTCAAATGGCGATCCCTGACCCGGCCGTGGCTCCTCAGGCTGCTGCTTACTGGCATGTGCCACCATGCCCATTCTCAAAATTCTTAGAGCTTATCTTTAAATTTTAATCTATAATCTACACGGAATTGATTTTTGTGGAAAAGTGAGGTAGGAGTCCAATTACATACATTCCTGTAAGGACAACCAATAGTCCTAGCTTTCCTGCATATCTTTAGGACACACACAAATGTATTAGATTTCAAGCATGTATTAGATTAATGTGCAAACTTAGTTTAAATATGAGCTTCATACCAAAATAGTAAGTTTTGTCTTAATAAAATGATAGATCTATAAAAATAAAGATTCCAGCAACATGCTCTTGTGCAAGGTAAAGGAGAGAGTATGAATCTTCATCTGTTCTGCCAAACAAGTAGAACACGAAGAGGAAGGTACAAGAAGAGGTAGTATTGGAATTACTACACTAATATCACTAACAATAATCTACTATGTAAAATTCAAAACTTCTTTGTACTTTTTCTTTAGAACAAATCCCTCTAAATGCATACAATAAAATTAATAGGCTATAATTATTAGTCTATGTTATGTGATAAGCTTGATATATTAAATTTCTGTCATGTTGGCATTCCATTTTAGCTTATCTCTTCCCTTCATTCTGGTGAGGGATGCTGTAAAACATATACATGGTTTAAAAGTTAAAATCTTATGAACATGCACCCTCAAATACATCTAATCCCGTATCAGTAACCAGCTTCACTAATTTCTGGCTTATCTTTCTTGTATTTTTTTTTTTTTTTGCAAAAATGTGCAAACACACTTAAGCGTAATTTTGTCTTCTTTTTTAATCAAAAGGTAGTAGACAGAGTGTTAAAGAGATGTTCAATGTGAATACTTAGATGAAAAATGAGCCAAGTATTGCTTTAAAAAGCTCTGTGCCATTGCCTTCAGTTTAGTTGGCTTGACTCCCAGTAGGATAAAGAGCATTTTCAAAGACTCCTCCCTCAGTCTCAAAGGCAAAAGTCTCATCTTAACCTGAAGTCCAGGCCTGTTCTACTGAGGAACTCCTCCAGCTCTAAAGCATTACAGAGTACAGAAGGAGAGAAAGAAAGTTCCCAAATTCTTTAATACCATTGGCAGGTAGTTAAAAACCAGTGGTAAAACCTACACATTATCAGAATTCTCTGGCACCTCTAAATCAGAGTAAAGGTGATGAAATGTTTAAACAAAGCAGTCACTTAAAAAAACAATGCCAGTCATTCTAAAGTTCTTTGGGGAAGACAAACATCCAAGTAAAACCAGGAAGATTCTGAAAAAGAATCCAAATGAGACAGGAATAGTCTTCTCAGCTATTTATTTATAAGACAAGAGCAAGTAAAATAATTTGGTGTGGTGCACGGAAAGTCCAGAGAAATAGAACAGAAAACCCAGAAATAACCCTCTATACACACAAGAATTTAGTATATGACAGAAGTGGAATTTCTAACAGAAAAGACACACATCTAGTCACTCAACAGTGCTAGGACAAGCATACAATCAGTCACTGAACCAAACGAAGTGATTCAAAAGATATAATATGCAAAATAAGCCAAGTATGGTAGTGTGCACCTGTAATCCAAGCACTGGGAGGCAAGAGCCCTAGAATTGCTTGAGTTCTTGGTTTCAAGACTACCCCCAGCAACATAGTGAGACCTAGTCTCAAAATAGTTCATCTTATGTGGATAAAAAATTTGAGTGCCAAAAAAAACTAAAAGAATACTTACTAAATCTTGGCTTATGACAGTTTACAGATTTTCAAAAACAAAAACAAAGAGTCTTAAAGGATTAATAAATGACTCAATAAAACAGGTTTTTGCATAAGCAAAGGGTATAATTCAAAGTCAAGATTTCATTTCAAAAAAAAAGAAAAATATCTGTGATACGTAAGAACATTTTGTAAATAGAGCTCTCAGGATCAATCAAAAGCCTAATTGCTTAAACCAGGCAAGAAAAGATAAGACAGATGGCTTTAAATCAAGATTTCTCAATTTCCATAGTATCTGACATTTTGGACAAGGTAATTCTTTGACTGTAGGAGGCTGTCCTGATTATTACAGGATTTTTATCATCATCTCTGAATCTTACTAGATGCACCTTCTTACTTCTTACTAGCACCTTCTGTGCTACTACTGAGACAATCAAAATGTTCCCAGATTATGCAAAATATCCTATGGCTGTCAAAATTATTCTTGATGAAGAGTACTGCTTTAAACATATGAAAAGGATTTGATTTGAGCTCTCCTCCCTGTTTGCCTTTGACTATACAGGTATTTCTTTCCTTCCCTTTCTCTTTTTCCTAATCAATCTGTCCTTTTAAAATAAAAATAAAAAAACCACTTCAGGGTACAGATTTTAACAATATTAACTGTTTTTCTCCAATTAGATCTTATTATCAAAACAACCCCCCAACAAATATTTTTATTATCAAGCAGTTTGCTGTTTGCCAAAGTGTGAGATTAGAAAATATCATCCCTAATATGTGTTGATGTTTGACCTCTTTGACATCTTTGGAGGGCTACTAGCATTAGCTATCAAATGTAAAGACCATGTACGTCAGTACTCTTTGAACCAGCAACTTTGCATTTCCAGGTACTTATCAAATACATACATTAAAATAGGTGTAAACAGGTACAGGAACACAAGAATACACAACAGAATACAGGATAATTATTGTAGCAAAGATGGAGTAACAAAAGCTAGAAAAAAAATCTGCTATCCAGTGACAGGGAACTGTTTAAGTAAATGATTATACAGCAATGAAACCATTAAAAAGGAAGAATTACACAAACCGCAAAATGTGTAAGGAAGATGTATTCGGTAAAAAGAGCAAGTCCCAGAAGGGAGACTGCTGCTATTTTTTTAAGTGGCAATGAGCACAAAAGTGTGTTTTTAGGTGCATCTGATATATTTGGAAACATGCCAGAATATTGGGGGTGAAAGTGAAGAATGAAGAAATAGTTTTTAGTCTACACCCTAAGAAGCTGTATTAAGTTTCTGGCCATGGGCCTGTATGTTTCAAGCAAATTACAGAACACTCAGCTCAAGACACCCTTACTTTTACAGCAATAGAAAATAAATGGTGGGCCGGGCACGGTGGCTCGTGCTTGTAAGCTTCAGCCTATGAAGCGGCAGGGGCTAGGGATCGCGGTTCGAGTCCTGCCTGGGGTCCGTAGTGAGACCTAGTTCCAAAAAAATAGCTGGGCGTGGTGGCGTGCGCCTGTCATCCCAGCTACCTGGGAAGCTGAGGCTGGGGATTGCTTGAGTCTGTGGTACCCCGGGCAACAAGAGCCTGCGGTTCCACGGGCAAAAATAGCGAGACCTAGTCTCAAAAAAAAAAAAAGAAAAAAGAAAAAGAAAATAAATGGTGATTGTTACCGGGTGGGTGAAAGAAAGGGAGTTGTTCAGTTTTGCAGAGAAAAAGTTCTGCAAATCGGCTGCACACCCAGTGCACAGAGACTGAACCCCCTCAACCGTAAGGTTAAAAATGGTCGAGGAAACAAATTCTACATTAGGCATATTTTATCACTTGAAAGTCCTGTAAAAGTGAACCCCTCAACAGATACACTTCCAGACGGACGGCTACTAAATTTTAAATCACTTTTTAAGCACCCGAGTATGAACCCAAAATTGAGGGTTTAGAACAGGCGGTCACTTACTAGCTGCACGAGTGTTAGAATGACCTTTCCCCTAGAACTTGGAAGCCTTGAACTAGATACGCAGTGACCGCTAAACCCACGGTGGGGCCCGCTCTGGGCACGGCGGGGTGACCCACTCTGGATTCTTTCCCGGTGGAAGCGGTCTCGTTTCTGGGCTTTCATTTTTACAAGCGTGCGGTCTAAACAACTTCGGGTTACTTTGGGCCCGTCAGCGCACATCTGAGCAGCCCCCGTCCAGCGCCCATCAGCGCTGCAGCGCTGGCCAGGGACTTTCCTTGAACCCCCGCCCCCACCGCCCGGGCCAGGGCCTCCGGGTCATCCACTCCGTCCCGACGCCCCCCAACCGGGTCTCCGCGCCGGGCCCCAGCCCCTTACCCGGTGTTGGGCAACATGACTTCGGCAGGTCAGAGTCGACAGCAAAATCGGAAGGAGCAGGGAGCTAGTGAAAGGCGGACCGTCCCTCCGCATTGAGCCCCGCCCCGGACCCCGCCCCCGAGGCCTGCGGGGATAAGGGGATTCGAAGAAGCGGGCGGTCGCTGAGTGCGCCTGCGCACGCAGTCGGGCTCCCAGGCGTTGGCTTCCGCCCGCCCCAGCCCGGCCCCTAGAAACCGGCTCTGCGCGCATGCGCAGCGACGCGGCCACGCCCCACCCCGCTCGCGGAGCTGTAAGGTGACAATCGGCCCTCTGCCAGCGTCCCGGACGCTCACTGCGCGCGTCAGCCTCTACGTAGGTACGCCTTTCTTCAACCAGCTTAAGGCTCACCGTGGCCGCGCTGGGGTCCCCGGCCTGCAGGGCAGCCGTCTGAGTCGTGCAGTTGAACTTGAGGTTAGGATGCGTCTCCTCATGACGG
>PVHY01010821.1:36753-50320 GCA_004024945.1 Uropsilus gracilis
GGGGGGTGGGGGGGCAGCTTCGGGATCAGAGCTTTGACATGGTCACGTGAAGGAATTCATAAAGAATTCATAGTTATCTCTGGGTTTCTGCCTCCTAGCTAGTATCTGGACAAGAAAACTCAAGTTTGGTGGGTGCTGGAATGAGGCGAACGCTGGAACCCAGTATTGCCACTGTTGGTGTATTTTTGGACTCAGCTACCCTGGTCAAGTAAACAGGGTTTATTGTATTAGGACATGAAGAAACTGCTTTGTATTTTGAGGGAGTAGAACAGGATGAATGAGATTGTTATATGAGAACTAATTAAAAGACTAGTCTGGCGATGGGGTATGTACTCTGCTGCCCTAAGTGACTATTTAATTCATTTCTCTCACTTCCTATCTATAGGCATTTGAATTTACAACTCATGATAGTAATTTACCCTGGAGTAATTTACTATTTCAGCAAATATTAGGTAGTATGTGCTGATAACTGGGGATACAAAAGGACAAGGTCTCCGTTTGTGTGGGAGACATGACAAGTAGCCAATGTGTTCTTTAACCTGTTGTAAATACTAGGCATTTTTAGGGTGTGCATTGATAGGAAGTGTTAGGTAAAAATCTTTCTCCACTCAAAAGTGAAATGACAACCTACATAATGGGAGAAAAATTTCCAAATCATACTATCTGACAAGGCCTGGTATACAGAAAATGGAATTACAACTCAGCAACAAAAAAGATGTAAAATCCAATTTTAAAATGAACAAAGGATCTAAACTGATGTTTTTCCAAAGATAAAATACAAATGTCCAGCAAGCAAAGATGTCCAACATCATTATCAGGGCAGTGCAAATCAAAACCAAATTCAGGGTTCTAGAAAGGGAAATAAGTACTGGACATGGTGGGTAGGGGAATTGGAATTCTAATGTATAATGGCACAGCCTCTTTGGAAGACAATTTTGCATTTCCTCTAAAAGTTCAAGTTACCAGAACTATTCCATGCTTAGCTCTAGTCTCATAACCACCAGATGGCGCTGTTATTTTAAAATTCAGTTATATAATAGTATAAAAATGTTAATTTATTAACAATTTAGTGATATAATTTGACTTGGACTAATGCAAAAATAGCATGAGATTCTCTGTAGGACTTCCGTTAAGGATAAATAAGAGCTGTAAATTTTAAATTCCTTAAATTAGTTCTTTGAGAAACATGTATTCTTTTGCATCATTAAGACAGGATATGATACACATCTGTGCACATTCTAAAATGGATTTCGTATAGAAAAAACGTTTTAATGTAAAGAACACTTAGCACAATTTGGAAATTGGAATATGTACTGCAGATTGTAGTATCATTAATGATACATTTACTGAATTTGATAATTGTACTGAAGATTTATGAGTGTCTTATATGAAGTATTAAGGGGTAAAATAATGAATATATATGTACCTATTTTTGAATATGAGGGGGTGGAGGATGCTAAAAGAAACATGGGGAAATGTTAAAATGTTAAAAATTGGTGATTTGAGGTAAAGATACATGGGAGTTCCTTTTATAATTACAGCTTTTCTAAAAGCTTGAAATTAATTCCAGCTAAAAAGTTTTATTTTTAAGTGAGTAAAAAAGCTCATAGCTTGAGAGTATTGGTTGCCTACTTTTCAATTCCTGGCTCCTTGCTAATTTTGTTCACTCCTGCTTTAGAAAAGGTAACCATGATTACAGCTCTGGATAGAATCCTCTTTACTATGGGTTAGTGGCTCTGAAACTTCAGAATTATCTGAAGAGCTTTTAATGGACCCAACACTCAGAGTTCCTAATTTACTAGGTCTGGGACAGTAGAGTTGAAGAATTTGTGTTTCTGAGAAGTTTCCAGTAATGCTAATGCTGTCAGTTGGGGCACCAGAAAGTACAGTCAAGTAGTTCTCAGTCTGATTTGCAAATTGAAGTCTCTTGGGAAATCTGAAAGATTTCTGGTGTCTGCATTTTACTCTTAAGGATCCTAGTAAAATTTGTATGGGATACAAGCCGGAAGTACTTTTGTTTTTTTGAGAAACACTAGGTCTCGCTATTTTTGTCCATGGAACTGCAGGCTCACACTGCCACAGACTCAAGCAATCCCCAGCCTCAGCTTCCCAGGTAGCTGGGATTACAGGTGCACACCACCATACCCAGCTATTTTTTTTTTTTTTTTTTTTTTTTTTGGAGACTAGGTCTCCTATGTTGCCCCAGGTGGGACTCAAACCACAATCCCCAGCCCCAGCCGCTTCACAAGCTGAAACTTACAGGCATGTACCACCGTGCCTGGCAGGTTGTTTCTACATGCAGCCAAGATGGAGAATCACTGACTTATTGTAACCCCATTTGCCTTCTCAATGCCTTGTTTAGAAGTAGACATGTCATTTAGTTGTGACAAATGTGAGGTCTGCTGGGAAAGGTTTTAAGAAGAATACCACAACATTTACCTCTCTTACTCTAGATATTGTTTCTGAATGTGAAGCACAGGTGCATCTGTTTGCAATCATACAACAAACTAGCCTCCTTCCCCTTCCCTGGAGCTCTTTGAAAGGTGAACTTCGTCATATATGAAGCAAGGCTGGAGAGCTAGGGGGCAATCCCAACCTTGCTTCATATATATTACGACAAAGTTTAACTTTCAAGGAGCTTCAAGTTTCCCACCTACCTTTTTGGTATTTCCATTGCTCTGAATTTTCCTCACTTTGCAGCTGGTCATCTCTCAGAATTCCAGGAGACAGTTATCTCAGTAGACAACCATTCCCTTGCATCTATATGGTGGGTGTGTGAATCATGCCATGCTATCTTCTTTTTGTTTTTTTGCGTTGTTGCTTTATTTACTTGTAAAATGTCCCCACACAACTCTTCTGGCAGAGAATCAAGGGTTACATGAGAGAACACTGTCTAAAGGCAAAAGTATCAAGAGTATAAACTATTGCAGGAGGCTTCCTCTTGAGCACACTCAAGCCTCTAACTTTGCTTCTTGTCTTCATAGCTGTGATGTACTCTCTCAGACTATCAATTTTACTTAAATATCTCTCTTGAAATTTGCCTTTAAAATTTTTTTTTTTTTTTTGAGACTAGGTCTCGCTATTTTTGCCCATGGAGCCACAGGCTCACGTTGCCCGGGGTACCACAGACTCAAGCAATCCCCAGTCTCAGTTTCCCAGGTAGCTGGGATTACAGGCATGCGCTTCCACACCCAGCTACTTTTTGGAACTAGGTCTCCCTGTGTTGCCCTGAGCGGGACTCAAACAGCAATCCCTAGCCCCAGCCGCTTCAAAGGCCGAAGCTTACAGACATGAGCCACCATGCCTGGCTTCCCTTTAATGTTTCTTTAAGAAATTTTATAACTTGCTCACAGGAGTTGGTCTCATATTAGACCCAGCCTCTTTTTCCAGGTCAAACATTTTCCCAAGTCTGAATTACTCATTCTATTTTAAGTAAAACTTTACCAGGAGTCCAGGGTGGATGTGAATATTCCAAGTACCCTGGTGACATTCTCACCTAACTCTTCCAGCTATCCAGTAAGTATCTTGTCACACACACCCACATCTCCCATAGTTAGGATAGTTAGTACTGGGACACAGTACTCTCCTGAAAACAAGCTTTGCATGCTGTAAAAGAGAAACATTTGACTGATAATCAACACAACTTTACCCCTGCTCATTATAAAGACAGCTTTTATTCCAAAGGACAACTTCAGTTCTTTTTTAATCTTCTAGCTTTCAGACTGTGTCTATTCGGTATTTAAAGGGGAAAAACGCTATTAGGAGTTGGCTTAAGAATTGGGTCCACAGTTGAGTCATCCATCTCTTAATGGCCACTACTTTGGCACACAAAGATCAAGCTTTGGAATTATCCCTTGTCTTTACTTTGTGCCAAATTAAATTCTTGTAGGTGTCATCCTCCTACTACCCTCTACTAAATTAAATTCTTGATTAAGAATCTCATACTCCCACTGCTCTAGTAGAAGAGAGAGTATATGAAGTCTTATCTTCTGATACAAGTAATCCTCTATCTCCATGGATTGGGGTGAGTTGGGAGATTTGCTTGTCAAGTTACTCAAAAACATTCTCATAGAGAAGTGTTCCAGACTATTCTTTTGTTTTTATTATGCTTTCCAACTAGTGACTTGTATTTGTTCCATTTTGAACATTTTCCTGGTGCCCTGTGGGATCATCTGCAGTTAAACATTTTTAGGGGTGGGTGCTCTCTCCCTTTGTCTGGCATCGGAGGAACCTTTCCACTGGTCTTACAGACTAGGATCTGCTTTTTGCACAAAGCTGTTATTTCAAGAAAGGACAAATAAAGAAAATGCAGATTCTAACCACTCTATCTGGCCCCTTAAATAGTTTTGTTAAAAAATTAAGAGGGAAGTTTTGATTTAGTTGTGGAGTGATGGTCTTGTTCTAGCTGCAAAAGAAAAGGTAAGTTTCTTTGGTGATATGGTCTCAGACACTAAGAAACTGTTCTGTTCCCTATAAAAGCACAGTATTATAGGATATATATAAATATATATATGTAAGCTATGAGTTATGTAATAGAATGTCTTCTTAATATGAAGCATTAGGGAGTAAAAGAAAATGAGTATGTCACAAGTGTGTGTTAATGTTAGGGAGGGGAGGGAATGACGTTGAAAGAAACATGACAAAATTAAAATTTGGTATATCTGAGTAAAGATATACGAGAGTTCCTTTTATGATTACAACTTTTGTGTTACCTTGAAATAAATTCAAACAGAAAGTTTTGAAGTGAATGAGAATGCTTATAGCTGACACTGTCAATTATATAATATAGGAAGTAGGTTCAGTGGAAAGGGGGGAGGTGTCATTTTTCCTCCGCTATTTCTCCATCTGCGCTTTGAAAAGACTGGGGTGAGTCACGTGTTAGTTAACTATCAGGGGGAGAATGTTAAGGGAGAATCATGTTAAGGGCAAGTGAAAGGACAGTATCCACCGCTACCTGAGATTTTAATAAAGTCACTCATTTTATGCAACTGCCAGGGAAGACGGAAGCCTATTAAGTGAAGCAAAACCAGAGAAGAAATTTCAAGTGTAATGAAATTTAGGGAACTGATAAAACCCAACTACAAACTATGAAGAATAACTTCCATCCTGTACCCAAATGAAAGAAAATGATATTTGACAAGTCTTTCCTCTAAATAGTAACTTAGTATCATTTTCAAAAGTAAATGATACATTTCTAAATTTCCAGCAGTAGTCTGAAGCTTGGAGAACTAGGATTAAGGACCTAGATGACTACGGACAAATTAAGCAGACCACCCTTGGAGTCTATACCCAGACAGTAAAAAAGACAGAACAGAGAGAATGTGTCACATACTTTGATTTTTCAGAACTCAGTTTCCTAATCCATAACTGAAACTCAGAAGTGAGGAGCAGCAGAAGGGCTAATAGTGACCTTCAAGATAGAGCTGCAACTATTATACAAAGTAAACTGAACAAAGAAACAGTGGAGCTAAAATAAAAATCTCCTGATAGGCAAGGTCTCCTGAAACTCTCGAAGAAAAAAAATCTGAATTTCAATAGAAATGAGCACAATTACTATTCAGATCTTGGTTTCATATACTACAGTACATGGAATCAAATTCCTTTTATTGGAGGAATTCTGTGATTATTGGAGTTGGATAGTTTAGAATTATATCATTGGACAAATAAAGAAATGACAAATCAACTGCCTGAATTCCAAATAACACTGTCTCCTCAATGTGGTGGAGAACAACCCCCTGTTTCTTAAGTGTGAGTTATAAATAGTGACTTCCTTCCAGAAGGCACAGTGTAGGAAGGAGAAAAAATTAACCTTACAGTGAAAAAAGCTGACAAACACAATTCAGTCAAGTAATCAACGTCAACATCAACTGTGATGTGTTATGGTGATAATATAGCCCCTGACATGTATTAATGAAAATGGTACTTTTTCTTTGTGGTCTTTCTCCCCAAAACCTATAACCCCAGTCTAATCATGAGCAAAAAAGACAAACTCCAATGGAAGGCTATGTTTCTACAAAAAACTGTGTAGTACTTCTCAAGGTTGCCAGTCATCAAAAACAAAGAAAGTCTGAGAAACTGTCACAGCCAACTGGACCCTAATAAGACATGGTGACTAAATGTAATACGGCGTCTTGAATGGGATTCTGAAAGAAGAAAAGCACTTTATGTAAAAATTAAATCTTTTATGAATTTTAGTTAATAAAAACATCAATATTAGTTTGTTATTATAAAAATGTGCTTTATAAGGTATTAATAGAAAATAGGCATAGGGCATATTAAGTCTCTGTACTATCTATCTTCACATTTTTTCTGAAATCCAAAATTGCTCTCAAAATAAAGGTTACTTAAAACTTTTCATCTTAAAATGCGTAAAATCTAAAATCACACTATTTTAAATAATTGGATGAATTTGTGTGAAAATAAGAGAAATATATAAGTCAATGATTCTCAGTGGAATCTGCTTCCCAGGGGATAATTGTGAATGTCGAGAGGCATTTTTATCTGTCACATTTGAGAAGGAGGTGGTACTGCTTCTAGTAAATAAAGTTCAGGGAAAATAAAGGGTCTTAAAAATAAAAATAAATAGAAATAAAGTCCAAGGGTGCTGCTAAACATTCTGTAATACAGAGAACAGTCTACCTACCTCCACCAAGAATTAAGAGTGCTGATGGTGAGAAAACCTGTCATAGGGATGAGATCTGGGGATTATACCAGTACTCATTTCATGTATATGTACTGTATAGAATATTGCTTATATGTTTTCACATTTGGTGAGGGAAATTCCCACACATTCCTACTTCCCATGATTTTCTTGCCCATTCTCAAAAGCACTGCATTAAATTCTTGGAAAAAATCTCAGGATTTCTTTGAATCTATAGATCATTTGGGGAAATTATATGTTCCAGTTCATAACCGTATCACTTTGTTAAATTGGGTCTTCCCTAATACAGTTTCATTTGTCTTTCCATGAAATATTTGGCTGGTTGTACTGCACAGTTATCTAGACTGAAATTAAAGAACTAGATATGATGAAATCATGTACTAATCTTGATCCCATCCATATGCCTCCTCCCCTTCAATGCCTGTTCACAGGATTAAGTAAGAAGAGGCTTCCTTCACCATGTTTGTTCAATGATTTATGTCAGTATTAGCTCATAGGTTTTTATTTATAGCTGTCTAATATTATTGTTATTTATTTTGTTGTTCAAACCGTGCTCATTTCAGGTCACCATGAAATCTTTCAGGTTGACTCCTGTGCCCTTTGGGCATGTCACTACTAGTACAGAAGTATTTCTTTACTTTCTAACTCCACAAGATTCTCCAAGCTCATTAGTATTTTTCCTTTGCCCAACCTTGGGAGTGATATCTAGAAATGACTAATATGGACATACATTTCTAGGCTATCATGTTCAACCCTCTTAGAAGATAAAGCTTGAAAATGTACGTATACCAAACTACATGTATAATTGCATTTAATTCTGCTAAACTGCATGCTAACAAGTAGACCAGTTTTAGAGAAGAACAAATATGGGTAAGAGGAAAACTTTAGACAAAGTACTTCTTTGCCCCCCCCCCTTTTTTTTTCAGACTAGGTCTCGCTATTTTTGCCCATGGAACCGCAGGCTCATGTTGCCCAGGTACCACGGACTCAAAGCAATCCTCAGCCTCAGCTTCCCAGGTAGCAGGGATTACAGGCGTGTGCCACCACACCCAGCTATTTTTTGGGACTAGGTGTCACTGTGTTGCCCCGGGTGGGACTCAAACCGCAATCCCTCATCCCGACCGCTTCATAGGCTGAAGCTTATAGGCACACGCCACTGTGCCCAGCTCTTTGCCCTATTTAGATAATTCAAAAAGAACGCCCTAAGAGATTTTAAGAAAGATAAAGCATGATTAAAAATTTTAAAAAAAACGCTGTCAGACCTATTAAAATAAGAAAAAAATGTATATAACTTTAAAACACTTAAAATAGCAAGAAATCAAACCAATGGTGTATCTCATTGTGGTTTTGATTTACTTTTCCTGGATGAGCAGTAATGTTGGCCATCTGTATGTCTTTGAGCAAATATATTGATTGCTCTGCCTTTTTTTTTTTTTTAAAGAGACTAGGTCTCACTATGTTGCCAAGGGTAGTCTGGAACCCATGGGCTCAAGCGATCCCTGGCGTCAGCCCCTTAGTGTTGGGATTACAGGTGCATACCACCATGCCTGGCTGCTATGCCCATTTTTTTAATCAATTGGGTTGGAATTTTTTTTTTTTTGCTATTAAGATGTATCACTTCTTTGCATATATTAGATATTAACCCTTTAACAAATGTTGTAAAAGCTTAATCCCTAGGGAATGGGGATGTTCCAGATTCCTGATCCCACCCTAAGGAGGAGAGGAGCTGGGCAGAGGTGAAGCTAGAAGAGACTATGAGAGAAGGACTGAGAAAAACGAAATGGAGAGCTAGAGTAGGAAGAAAATTAGGAAGAACAGAGTTGAGGCACATGGAACAGAAAGACACATGAAGCAGCCATACCTGCTTCTTGGTCTTGGACTTGTACCAGGGACTTGGGGGACACGGGAAGGGATATTTGAAAGAGACAGAGCTGTGGGAGAGACCCATGGCAAGCTGATAATGGCTGTCTTTATTTTTTCCTTTCAGACCTGTCTGGCTCCTTCTGCACCTTCCTATTGTTCACCACAAGAAGGTGCCCTAGACTTGTGGCAAGTTTTTGGCCTCAACTGCCCTGCTTTTGTCTAACTGTTTCATTACGTATTTAACAAGAGGGCATGGATAACTTTGTGTGTCTCATGGGGAAATTATTTTAACTATATTCTTTCTTTTTCTCTCTTTTATAATAATTAAAATCTTTCCATTGAAAGTCTTAAGCACTAAGCATGTCTTTATGTAATTGAGGGCAGAACCCATTTCGAGCAAGCAGATTTGGTGGACAGGGGGTACCCCTCACCCTACCTGCTAACAATACGATATACAAATATTTTCTCCATTTGGCAAGTTGCCATAAAGAACTGTTTAAATCAATGCTGGAGAGTAACTTCATTTCTTTAAAGCAATCCAGGTATAGGTTACTTGGGCATAGCCTTTAAAAAAAGAAAACTATAGTTAAAATCTATGTATTTCAATGTATAACTTTTACTTCAAAAGCAAAATGAAAGAAAAATTGAGTATGGGAGTGACAAAAGAATGCCAGATCATTAATATAGAATCCTAGAATAAGACTATCAGAAAACAAGAGGAAAAAAAAAAAACAGACTAATATTGCTTAAGAGAAAGAAAAAAAAAAACAAGAAAGAATGAAGTAGCAAAACAGAAATTCAGTCAATAGTTCTTAGCAGGCATCTGGGGAAATCTGGAGTAGTAACTTTGGTGAGCCCCCTATCTACCCCTCCAAAAAAGTGATTGAGAATATATACTACCGTAGGGTAAGTGAATTGGTCAGGCTCTTTCCTCCATTAGCCTGTATATGCACCACATGGGGTACTGCACCCTCTCTATGACTGAGTGACCCAGTGGCTGTGCCCATATGCAAGTGTGCAGAACTGGGTCTACTAGAGAGGAGAGAGAGGAAGGGAGGGAAAGAAGGGAGAGGGGGAGGAGGGGGGAGGGAGAAAGAGTGGAAGAGAGGGAGAGAGAGAGAGAGAGACACCAGAGAAAAGGGGGGTTTCACCTACCTCCCAATTCCTCCCCCCATGTGTCTATGTAACTGCTAAAACCAATAAAGAACCTATGCAGTGGTGAGTTGTTGTTGCCCCTACAATTGGTGTGAGGCAACAACTACCTTGAATTTAGCAAGATACACATGCTTTAGGCTAAGGAATCCAACTTTTGATCTAGACATTCTAAAAGAAACAGCTTTAGGTCAAGCAGGGGTTGCAGAAAAATCTTAATCCTTTGTTTCAATGATTCTTTAAGTTTGGTCTCAGCACCAGCAGAGAATCCACTGGAAATGCAAATTCTTTTACCCCACACTTAAGTGAGGAACAATCAATTCATGTTGAGCAAAATTTTCCAGGAGATTCCAGTATGTGTTAAAAGTTTAAGAACTAAGGCCGGGTGGCTTGTGCCTGTAAGCTTCAGCCTATGAAGCAACTGGGGCTAGGGATCGCGGTTCGAGTTCCGCCTGGGGCCCTTAGCGAGACCTAGTTCCAAAAAAAAAATAGCTGGGTGTGGTGGCACGTGCCTGTAATCCCAGCTACCTGGGAAGCTGAGGCTGGGGGTTGCTTGAGTCTGTGGTCCCACCAGCAACGAGAGCCTGCGGTTCCAGGGGCAAAAATAGCGAGACCTAGTCTCAAAAAAAAAAAGTTTAAGAACTAGTACTTTTACATTATGTTTGAATATTCCCATAACAAAAGGTTAAAAAAAAAAAAAAAACTTAAGAGACTATATATATATTCCTGTATTAATTGTAAAATAAGAAAATGAATGAAAGGGGAAAAAGGATCTACATACATTTGAGAAATTAAGTAGACTAGTACTTCTCAAATTGTGAAGAAACATTTATTAAAAATTTCAATACTCTGTGCACTAAAACTTTTGTAAAAATATAGTAAAAATAAAAAATCTGAACTAGTTTCTTTATTCAGTGGAAATAGCTGTCAACCATTCTTCCTTTTTTTTTTTTTGGAGACAAGGTCTCGCTATTTTTGCCCGTGGACCCACAGGCTCACGTTGCCCGGGGTACCACAGACTCAAGCAACCCCCAGCCTCAGCTTCCCAGGTAGCTGGGATTACAGGCGTGCACCACCACGCCCAGCTATTTTTTTTTAACTAAGTCTCACTACATTGCTCTAAGCAGGACTCGAACGGTGATCCTCGGTTCCAGCTGCGGCTTCCTAGGCTGCGGCTAACAGGCATGCGCCACCATGCCCAGTCTATATTTCATTTTCATTAGAGACAAGCAACGGTTTTTTGACTAACATGTTCTGTGGTTGTTTTGCAAGGATCCCAGTCTGGGTAGGTTCATCATTGGTTCTAGCAGCTAAAGAAGAATTAAGTGGCCTTGGTGGATTTTACACGTTTTAATGCTTTCTCTGGAAACCAAGTATGCATACACCGGGCAGGGAGGCAGGGCCAATTGTATGGCAAGCAGGCAGGCCATGCAGGGGGGACTGGGAAGCAGGGGAATCCTCAGCCCCCCAGGAAATCTTCCTGCTCTTTCTCTGGGCTCTCTGGAAATCCCCTGTGCTCCCCTCTCTCCAGGGTGACACGGCCATTATAGGCTCCCTCCTAGACCCAGGTATGCACACTTACACAGGCATATGCTCATTGGGGAAAGTATGCACAATCATGGGGAGGGTATAATATCCCAGGTGCTATCATTAATCACAAAGGTTAATGGTAAAAGGGTAAAAACCCTGAAAACTCATTTACCCTACAATGGTCCACACTAAATAAATGATTCTGGAACTACTTCTCATGGAATTCTGCTATTTAATAAATTCCTAATAGCAATACAAAGTAAAAGTTACAAATAAATGTAAAACATATTGAGCATATGGAGGTAACTGCATGCTAAACACCCTTTAAAGTAATTCACATGTATTGAACCTTTTAATAATTATTAGTAAATACTTTAGTAATTCCTTAATAATTACTAGTAAATACTTTTATTATTCCTTCTTTATAGTGTAGAAGCTGAAGTAGAGAGAGATTAAAAAAACGACCCAGTTCACACTTTTAGAAAGTGGAGATTAGGACTCTAAATTTGCTAGACTAGCTCTAGATCACACTCTTAACCACCTGCATTGTTCACTTTATTTCCTAGGCAGAGGAAATAAAGGAATTCCTCTAACTAACTCAAATAGTGTTCCAATGTTTCTGACTTTTTTGATAGAGTGAACAGAATTTGATAGGGGTGCTGTGGTGAAATTGGGGGGCCATGGCCCCAGCATGGTAATGCTGTGTTAAGACAGCAGTCATTGTGCCCTGGTGGACGGAGACTTGGAGAAGGGAAGCCAAGCCTTCTTAGGAGAGGAACAGGGAGAGGGGATTTATGGAGCATGGTGGGAGAGCAACAGAGAAAGCTGAAGAAAGGAGAGAGCAGAGGAGCAGCAAGGAGGCTGGAAACCTGGAGCTGCCACTACCATATGGGGCAGCAGGGCAGAGAAGAAAGTCATACTGTGCGTTTCCATCCTCAGCCCAGGTCAGTGAGGAGCCCAGGGAAGCATGTTGGAGAAACTTATAACCTGTGTAAGCTGACTTGGAAATTTGGTACTTGAAGACTTGCTTTAACTTTGAAATTGTGAAGCTTGGAAATTGTCTGGAGACCTGAAGAGAACTTGCAGTGTTGCTGTTTTCATTGTAAGATGTCTGACATGGTTGCTCCTACTCTTAGTAGTGCGTCTTGGTGGTTCGGGTTGAAAGAAGGCTGGAGCTGTGCCTTTGGAGGACTGACAATGCCATCTTGGTTTCATTTGGCTTGAAGATGGGACAGCCACCATTTTGTGGAGGCACATAGCTCAAGGACCCACAGATAGCCTTTTGAACTAGACACTGAACTTCATGGTAAGATTACCATATAAGTCCCTAGTAGCCTCAGTGACTCTTGCCTATATTGCCTTTTTAGAAGTGAAAAAAAAATTTTTGCCTTTTTTTAAGATAGTGTAGTCTTTCTACTGCTCATACGGGCTGGGAAAAAGCTGGTAAGTAGCTGGATTTAAAGGGCCAGCTGCTCCTGTTTGTAAGTTAAGTACTCTGTTTTGTCAGGTTTTGTTACCCAATTTCAGTTGGTGACATTGGTGGGATGACCCACCTGTGGTAAATCAGCCCAAGGGCTTTCCCCTGCCCCCCCCCTTACATTGATTATCTTAAAAGGGTAAAAGCAGTTTGCAAGACCTTTGGTAAAAGTGCTTTAGTAAAAAGCAGTCATGGGTTCAAAAGTGACAAGTTTTATAATGTTCCTGTAACTACTGATTGTATGGGCAAGCAGTGAAAAGCCCTGTATGCATTTTGGATTTATGTTTATGGAAAGTTGTTCAGTGATGTTAGTATGTAAGCTGTTTGGTAACAAGAAAATGGAAAAGTCATAGAAGCTTGATTTAAAACTGCCAGAGCAGATTCAATATTATACTCCAAAAGTCAGATTTAGAGAGCTTGGAAGTCCAGGAAAAATAGGCTACTTGATATAGATTGGATATGTTTATGTAGCCAAAACTGTGTGTATAAGCATTGTGAACCCCAGGGGTTCTGTCATTATATGGCTTGTTTTTTTCCCTCTTGGATACCAACTGTTGGATGACTGTTTGAAACTGCTTCAAGTAGTACTGTTGAGAATTCAGAAAAGTAAAAGTCTAGTCAGAGATTAAATATATATGTAGCCGGGCACGGTGGCTCGTGCTTGTAAGCTTCAGCCTATGAAGCGGCCGGGGCTTAGGGATCGCGGTTCGAGTCCCGCCTGGGGCACGTAGCGAGACCTAGTTCCAAAAAAATAGCTGGGCGTGGTGGCGCGCGCCTGTCATCCCAGCTACCTGGGAAGCTGAGGCTGGGGATTGCTTGAGTCTGTGGTACCCTGGGCAACAAGAGCCTGCGGTTCCACAGGCAAAAATAGCAAGACCTAGTCT
>PVHY01010822.1:0-50288 GCA_004024945.1 Uropsilus gracilis
CTAACATTTGTTAACTATCCTGATCTTTTGTACTCTTCACCTCCCCTGCCTTCTTCCCCCTCCTCCTCTCTCGCTCCATGGTTCAGTCCCATTGGTTGTTTTCATTTTTTATTTGTTTGTTTGATCTTCCCTATATCCCTCATATAAGTGAGACCATCCTGTACTTCTCTTTTTCTTTTTGGCTTATTTCTGCCAATATGAGTCTTTCTAGTTCCATCCAGGTTGCTGCAAATGACATGTGTTTGTCCTCCTTGATGGATGCATAGTATTCCATCATGTATATGTACCACAATTTTTTTAGCCAATCATCCGTTTGGGGGTATTTGGTTTGTTTCCAGTTCTTTGCAACTGTAAACAGGGCTGCAATGAACATGTGTGTACATGTGTCCTTTTGAATTAATGTCTTCATGTTCTCTGGGTAGATTCCTAGTAGTGGGATTGCTGGGTCGAATGGTAAGTTCACATTCAATTGTTTGAGGGTCCTCCACACAGTCTTCCATAGTGGTTGGACCAGTTTGCACTCCCACCAGCAGTGTAAGAGAGTTCCTATATATTTAAAAATTAAATTAAATTTTAAAAAAAGTCAGCATTCACTGAGATAGTTGACATTCTCTGTGGACATCCCTCCTATCCTATTGCCCATTATACTTTCCCAGAAATAATAATCAGTACACTGGATTTGATTACCATTCCTATGGTATTTGAAACTTTTAAATCACATATATGAGTAAACAATATATTATTTTGCATGGTTTATAATTTTGTAATTATGGTATTGTAATATGTATATCTATCTGTAACTTTTCTTCCCACAAAAAAATGAAAAAAATTAAAAAAATAAATTAAATGAATACCTAGGGCAAATGGACCTAATACACATCTATAAGACACTGCACCAAAAAAACTGATAAACCATATTGCTCAAGTGTATATAAATCATTCTCTAGGATCAACCATGTACTGGGGCACAAAACCAGCATCAACAAATTCATGAAGATTAAAATCATACCACCTATTTTCTCTGACACAAATGTATCAAACTGGAAATCAACCATGAAAAGAAGATCAGGAAACCTTTTATTTCATGGAGGTTGAAGTCATCACTATTGGAAAACCAGTGGGTTAATGAGAAAATCAAAGAGAAATAGAGAAATATTTTGAGAAGAATGACAATGAAGATATAAACATTCCAGAACATATGGGATGCTGCAAAAGCAGTACTAAGGGAAAATATACAGCAATACAGTAACAAGTAAGAAACAAGTCAAGAAACAAGAAAATACCCAAAGAAACAACTTAATATCACATCGGAGTAAGCTAGAGAAGGGAAACAAAAATGTTCAAAAGCAAGTAAAAGGAAGAAGATGATAACAGTTCAAGCAGAAAAAATTAAATATAGATATAAAAGACCATCCAAAAGATCAATGAAACAAAAACTTTTATAAAGATAAGCAAAATATATAAAGCACTAGCCAGGCTTACAACGAAGAGAGGAAGAAAACACAAATAAATTGAATGATAAATGAAAGAGGAAAAATTACAGAAAGCAGAAATCTAAAGGGTAATTAGAGATTAGTACATTTTCATGAGAAAATAAGTTCAACAACCTTGATGAGGGATGAATTATTAGAATTATACAACCATTCAAAACTAGATAAACAAGACATAGAAAACCTAAACAAACTAATCATAAACAGTAACAGTAACCAAAACCCTCCTCACAAACAAAAGCCCTGGACCAGATGGATTTACAAATGAGTCCTAATAGACATTCATAGATAAACTAGTGCCTATCTTACAAAAATTCTCTCAGAAAACAGAAAAAGAAGGAATATTACTAAAGACATTCTACAAAACCAACATCACACTAATAACAAAACTAAATGTAACACAAAGAAAGAAAACTACAGACCAATCTCCCTAATGAACACAGATGCAAAACTTCTCAACAAAATCCTAGCAAATATACTCCAACAATGCATGCATGGAAAAGAACACACCATGACCAAATGGATATATCCCAGGGAAACAAGGGTGATTCAACACTTGAAAAGCCATAAATATAATCTAACACATCAACAGAAAGAACAATAAAAACCACAGGATATGTCAATGCTAAGAAAGCTTTTGACAAGTTCAATACCCATTTATGATGAAGGACTTTGAAATTCTGGAGATAAAAGTGATAGGGAGACAGGGCCCCCCACTATTGGCAACACCACTGAAATTGAGGCTGTGTCATGTTTTCCCTGGTGAATGGGGACTCAAAGCCAAAGGAATCATTCAAGAGAAGAGATGAGGATAGGGAAGTGGCACAGGCCTTGAGAAGGAAGGTGAGTGCTGGAGGAGCTAACAGTACACGTACTGGCCACCATGAGGTCTACCACGGAGCAGCAGGAGGTTTGAACCAGGCAGAGAAGGGAGAAGTTCTGAACTTCTGGCAGAGTGGGGCAGAAGCCTGGGGCAGCTGGTATCCTGGAGAAGCATGTTGGAGAGGCTTGGAATCTGTGTAGGCTGACTTCATATCTGCATAACCCGGAAAACCTGGATATTTGCATAAGCTGACTGAATTTGTCTGGACTTTATATTGAATGCTGTTTCACTTTGTTTGGTTTGCAATCTTTGCTACTTGGAGCTGGGACAGATGCCAAAATAGAAGCAAAAGCACCATTTTCTCAAATGCACCTGACTTGAGGACACCCTGTGCATATTTGGATTGAAAAACTTGTACTGAACTATGTGGTGAACAAACCAGAGTTCCCTAAGTCTTGGGAACTCTTTGTTTTTCCCTTTTTGTAATGAAATTTGGTTTGATCACTTTAAGAATTTAATCTGTCTTGCAAATAATGCAAGTGGGAAAGTGACTGGGAGCAGAGCAAATAAGGGATTTTAAAAGTAGCAGACTTTTTATCCTTTGCCTTGGAAACTTGAGATTTCTTCCCCTTTCTCCCAATTTCAGAAGAAATATAACTTAGTAAAATAAAAGCTTTTATTACAAACCCACAGCCAATATCATCCTAAAAGTTGAAAAACTTAAGTCTTCCCTTTGAGATCCAGAACAAGGTGAGGCTGCCCAATCTCACCACTGTTTTTCAATATAATACTAGAAGTTCTACCTAGAGCACTAAGGCAAGAAAGTAACATGCAAGGAACATAAATAGGGAAAGAAGGAAAATTATCACTGTTTGCAGATGACTTGAGAATATATATTGAAAACCCTAAAACCTCCACAGAAAAACTAATGAAAACAATAGTTCAGTTCAGTAATGTAGCCAGTTAGAACATCAACACACAAATATCAGTAGCCTTCTTATATACAAAAATTAAGTCCAAGGAAGAACTAATTTAAAAAAGCCACTCTATTTGTTAGGGGGCTGTGGCCCCCAGTACTGGTAATGCTGTTTTAAAATAGCATCTATTGTTCATTGGTGTATGGAGACTTGGAGAAGGAAAGTTAAGTCTTCTCATGAAAAAAGAGGATTAAAGTATTAGGGAGGGAACAGAGAAAAAGGCATGGATAGAGAACAGAAGGGGACAGAGAAGAGAATAGAGAAGGAAGATACAGAGAAAAGCAGCAGAGAAGCTGGATGCCTCAGAGCTGCCACTGTCATGTGGGGCAGCAGGGCAGGGAAGGAAACCAAACTGTTTGCTTCCATCCCCTACCTGGGCCAGTGAGTAGCCCAGTAAGCATGTTGGAGAAACTTGTGACCTGTGTGAGCTGTCTTGGAAACATGGTACTTGAACACTTGGTTTAATTTTAAAACTGCAAAGTTCAGAAGTTTTCTGGAGAACTAAAGAGTTTGCCGTGTTGCCATTTTTTATGTGAGACATCTAAAGTACTTGTTGTGTTGCTGTATTGAGTGAGTTATGCTGATGCAGGGCCATTTTGGAGTTGGAGCTGAAAGAATGCTGGAGTTGTGCCTTTTGAAGAAAGATTACAATGCCGTTGTGGTTTTTCCCATAAGATTTGAATCCCTTGCTTTTGGAGAAGGATCAATGACACCATTTTGGCTTTTTCGGCTTGGAGTGAGTGGAGCTATCTTTGAAGAAAGAGTGGTAGTACCATCTTAAGTCCTTTGTCTGGGTTTCCTTGCACTCCTCAGTGACTCTTGTCCAATTTGTTTTTGGCTTCCTTCTTAGAGTTTAGGTGGTCTTGCTACTTCATGTGTGGGCTGGGAAGAACCTGGTGTGTGGCTGGCTTTAGAAGGCCAGGTGCTCCCCTTTGTAAGTTTTGTTAAGCACCACATTTAGCCTGTTTTATCACCCCATTTCATAGTTACAGCTGTAAATAAAAGAGGACACAAAGCAATGGAAATATATCCCCTGCTCCTTGGTTGGAAGAATTAATATTATCAAAATGGTCATCCTACCAAAAACAATCTACAGATTCAATACAATTATGATAAAAATCTCTATGGCATTTGAAAGGTCAGCTAAAAGGCACAGGGAGTCTCCACAGGTGAGAAGATTAAGGATGCTAAATAAGTTCCCTATGGACAACATCCAACTCAAATCTCACTCTCTGGCTATAACTAAGACTGCTATCAACCTCACCCACCTAGTCCATCAAAGGACCTTACTTGTCTGCTGACCTTGCCTGCCACATCATCAGAACTGATCTCCGATCCCCCATGTCCCTTCCCCTATAAAAGCAACCACCCACTCAACAAAGGTGCAACTTCATTGACCTCTACTCTAGGGTCAGTGAACCTTGCCCCAGAGCACAGCAATAAAAACTTTTCTTTATTTCACTCAGCCTGGCTTCTGTTATCTCCTTTCTTGTGTCCTTTCAAAATTCTTTAAAGAAATATAACAAATGCTAGTGAAATTCATATGGAATAATAAAAAATCCTGAATAGCCAAAGTCCTGACCAAAAGGAGAGAGAATGGTTTAAGTTGTACTCCAACTTAAATTATACTCTAAAGTCATAACAAATAAGACAGCAGGGTACTGGAAATAAAAAAGACACACAGGGAAATGGAAAAGAATTGAAAGTTTGAAAATATGAGATATATGACAAAGAGAGAAAAAACACACATTGGAAAATGGATAATCTTGTGAATATATGGTACTGGAAAAACTGGACTGTTGCATGCAAAAGAATGAATCTAGACTACTCCCACACAGCATACACAAAAATCAACTCAAGATGAATAAAAGACTTGGATGTAAGACCTGAAACTATAAAGTATATAGAAGAAAACACAGGTAAAACACTCCATGACCTATACCACAGTAAGATTTTTCAGGACACATCTATACTTGCAAAGAAAACAAAGGAAAATGTGGGGAGTCATAAAAAAATAAAGAGATATTCCTTAGATAAAGGCGCACCTTTATCTTTCTTTTCCTCTCTGGCACACTAGAGATGTTTACCTTACCAGGAAGTCTCTTATCTGTAGCAACAATTCCCTAACCTCCTAGGAATGTTCCACCAAAGAGATAGTCCCTGGAATGATATAAAGTGTTTACCAATACAGATATTTTTCCTATTTAGGTAATGAATCCCCCATCTTCCTGCCATGCATCATGTACCATGGGATCCTGGATATTTTCCTTCCTTATAGCCTCATTGCAATTATTCTTTTACCACTATATATAAGGACCCGAGCTCACAATAAAGCTTACTTGGTCATGCTCAGTCAAGACCTGATCTGCAAGCTAACCTCAAAGATCACTATCAATCTCTTCCATCTCACTTTTCTTTTCCCTGCTCACAGCTCCCAACAGGAAAACAACAGCTGGGACTATATCAAGCTAAAATGCTTCTGCACAACAAAAGAGACAGTAAGCAAAACAAACAGAAACTCAACCACACAGGAAAAAATTTGCCACTATACTCAACTGACAAAGGTCTGAAATCAAAGATCCACAAAGTAAAACTTAACAAAAACAAAGCAAAATTTCAAGTCAAAAAAAGGGAGAAGATCTAAAACTTCTCCAAAGAGGAAATACAAATGGCCAATAGGTATATGAAAAAAAGTTCAACATCACTTATAATTAGGGAAACACAAATCAAAACCACAATGAGATACCACTGCCACCAGTAAGAATGTCCCATATAAAAAAAATAGGCAACAACAAGTGCTGGTGGACTAAAGGTTACACTTTTACACTAGAATGTGTGGGAATGCAAATTGATGCAGCCACTACAGAAAGCTGTGTGGAGGACCCTCAAACTACTGAAAATGGAACTGCCATTTGATCCAGGAATTTCACAACTGGGAATCTACACAAAGGACACAAAATTCTCATTGAAAAGGACACTTGTACTCCTATGTTAAATGAGCACTAGTTAAAATAGCCAGGATATGGGAATGATCAAATGCCCCAAAGGAGACAATGGATCAGAAAGTGTGATATATTTACACAAAGTAAAAATATTCAACAATTAAAAAAGACAAACATGTCATTTGTAGCGACATGGATGGAGCTAGAAGGAATCATGGTAGCAGAAATAAGCCAGAAAGAAAAAGAGAAATAATGTATGGTCTCACTTATATGTAGGATATAGGGAAAACCAAAAACCAAAAGATAAGAAAAAGTTAAACCTAATAAACTGACAGCAAAACTGAAGCATAAAGCAAGGGGAGGGAGAGTAAAATTTGGAGAGGGATGAACACAAAATATGATGATGGTTCACAGGTTACAAGACTGTGTGAGAACCTTGGTGTATACAATGATGTAAATATATATGTACATATGCAATCAAATAAAAATAAATATCATTCATTAAATATATATACATACTATCCTTAAGATAGAAATGAACATTACTAAAATTTCCATATAGTTAACTGTTCTGTACAAAAACAAGCTGAACAATAAAAGACAAGACCACAGTTATCATATATTTCTAGAGAAATTTCCAGATATATAGTCTTGATTTAAATATTTCAAGCAATCATTTGGAATGAACTATGGAGAGGAGAAACAGACAGACACTTGACCCTCATGGACCCTCAAAGAGAAACATTGCTAGACAGAAACATTTTCCTGAAAACATTAAAGGGGACATGCTTTGATGATAACGCAACAATTGATACATTTAGCATATGGTGCAGGATTCAAAAGGTTGACTAGTTCAGATATTTTACAATGAATTCTTCAGATCTGAGGTTTCCAAATACAGAGAATAAAGGTTCACCAAGGGCATTTTACAGAGAATCTTACATCCCAGTTCCAGTAGGGTGACCAGAATTCAAAATAAACTGAAAAACAAAAAACAAGACTGACACAAGGGACCAGGCCTTGCTCCAATTTGAAGTAAACAAAACTCTATTAACTCCTCTAACCCAACTAGAATTTCGTTATGATGGAAATTTTAGAAACCAGAAAATGAAACTGAGGTATTCTAAATTGTTACAATCCAAGGTAGAAGTTACATATTATATGTATAAAGATCCTATAGGAAATCATATTTTAACTTAATTACTAAGCATTATGTCCAGAATAAAACATTGATCCTCTTATTTGACACTGGATTTTGCTTTCTCAAGAACAAGTTACTGGAAGCATGATGCAAATGGGAAAATGATGACTAAAACCTTCATCTCTACTCAAGCTATAATTTGTGAATATAAAGCAGTAATGCAGAGAAAAAGATTTAACAACAGTCTCTGTTGTACACAACATAGTATGTACATAGACTCCATTCTTTTACCATAAGCTATACTTGCCTTCCTATATTTTGTGGGTTTTTTTGACCCCACTCAAATAATTTAGATGAGAAAACAAATTATACTACTAAATAAAGAAATAAAATAAAAAATAAATGCTGCACCAGGTGCATTTCCCTGATTTCTTGTGAGTTCAGTAATGCTCTTTACTTGGCAATTTGTCCAATACCACTTTTCTCTAGAATGAATATAATGTTATAAACATGAAGCTATTATGAGATTATGACTCAATAGAACTCAGAGAGATTTGTGAAAGGTGGTTAGGAAAGAACAAAAGAAGAGAGAATTCCAGACACCAAGTTGATAGGTCTCAGCTCATATGTGTGTAGACGATTCTCTGACATCACTGTACCAGAATCATCTAGCATTTATATAGTGACCAATTAATTAAGCTCAGGAAAGAAATTAATGACTTACCCCATTTACCCCAGATATAATCTTTAAAAACAAAAACACAGATAAGTTAGAGGGCAAATCTAAAACTTCTAACAGTTCATTATTCAAGATAGCTCACAGAGCCCTACTTAGACACAAGTTTGGAATTACCTATTTCATGTCTGTGACCCAAGAACTGTGCATCTGACACACAAATGGAAATTACATCAACATAGAATCCTGTCAGACGCTAGAGAATTCACATTGTTATTCAAAAAGGTCTGACAGATAACCCCCTTCACCTGAACACCCTTCCCAAAGAAGTGGTCTCTGGGACCTGGTGTAATTTGTTAGGTGTGATTTGTCAGTTTCAGTAAAGCTGACCTGCCACACACTAACTTACCCCCAGAGGATAATCTGCATATAAACAAACATCATATTCTTTAGATCATGTCCAGATATCTGAATGGCATTATTAATTAAATATTCTGTAATTATAGAAATTAGATCCGGGAAAACAACAGTGATGTATGAATCCCCATATCAAGTTCTATTGGAGAATTTATCCTCACAGACTGCACATAAGTGGATACTGTATCTGGAATCATCTGCTGTCCCAGAAGACATCCATATGCAATGGACCAACACCCAAACCTCAGAACCAATGCTTTAGGACATGCCTGGGATTCTATCTCTATCCCCCATATCTAATATTTCCTTTCAGTTCTCATGTCTATCAACATCAGGTTCTAGAACCACTGGGCTGGGTAAACTAATGGAGAGCAGCAGGAATAGGGTTCTTCAGTTTGCACCTCACGGCCGCAAACCATAAAAATGAGTGTGACCACTAAACCCCATCAAAGTTGACCAAGAGTGGAATATCAGTTTACAAGGAGATTTAGTCTTTCTGAGAGTTTTAATGTAATTTGTGTGCTAAATATACTTTTCCTGTGATTTTTTTATTTCCAGTCAAAGCCTGAAAAATATTACCTCTCTGAGAAAGAAACTTTGTTTCATTCTTACATTTTATCTCTTACCAATTTGTAACGTGAGGGTCAGGTGACACTAAGTTCTGCAGCTTGGGAAGCTATAGCTCTACCACTTGGATCTTATCTCCCCTTTGTGCATTTATATGTGTTTATTTCAATCAGTCAATAATTAAATGTATACTTTACTTTGTAATGTTTAAGTCAACATTTTCCTAAACCATCAATTACAGATTATCATAGCAGCTGTCCTCTTGGTTTCTCCCCTAGCCCCAGTTTCAGCATCACCTGGGATTTTATCATATATCCCTGTTCTGGCCACAACCCAGACATGTTGAAATTAGGGGCTGTGGTCCACAAATCAGTGTTTTAACACATAACCCTCCAAGTGATTCTTACACTGCTCAAGTTTGAGAATTCCTGCTCTACTGTGTCCTTAGAAATAGCTTAGGGAGCACTGTGATGCAAGCATATCCCTGGGTCTCTGAAATTGATTAAGTACAGCAGCTATTTAGATGTGCAGGAGGAACAGGAACAGGAGAAGTTATCCTCACATAAGGGGAGTCTAAACAAGTTCATTACTTTTCCTTAAACTCCCACCATTCATCAGAAACAACTGGTATTAATTTAGTTAATTAAACCTGACTGTCAATTAAGTTGATTAATTAAGCCTAGGAAAGAAACCAAAGACTTACCCAAATTGTCCCTGATCCTACCTTTGAAAACAAAGACAAAAATGAGTTAGAGAGCAAATCTAAAATTTCTCACAGTTTTTCACTCCAGTAAGTTCACAGAGCCTGCATAGACATGAGGTGGGTCTATGTATTTGATATGTGTGAGCCAAGAACTGGGTAGCTGGGTCATAAAGAGATTACATCCACACAGAATCATGTCAGACCCTAAAGAGTCCACACAATTTTTTCAGAAGGTTTTGACAGATCACCCCTTCCTCCCAGCACCCTCCCCAGAGCAGTGATCTCCGGGCCCGATGTGACATGGTAGGTGAATATCAAGTAGAGCTGACCTGACGCTGACCTGAGATTATGACTCAATAGAATTCAGAGGTTTGTGAAAGGTGGTTAGGAAAGAACAAAAGAAGAGACTAACATACCCCCAGAGGACAATCTGTATAGAAACAACCATCATATTCTTTAGATGATTTCTAGCTGTTTGAATGTCATTATTAATTACATTTTAATGACATATTAGTATTAATTAATAATTCGCAAAAGGAAAATCATAGTGAAGTATGTATCACCACATCATAGTTCTGTACTTACAGACTGCAGGGACTGGGTATTTCAGTGAAAATTTCATTCACCCAGAAAGCACTTACTCTCTGAGAAGCTGTCCTACAGACTGAACATGAAGGGCACTGTGCCTGCAATCTTCTGCTGGCACAGAAGACCTACATATGCAATGGAACAACACCGAAACCTTAGAGCTACTGCTACAGCATACCTGGAGCTTCAGACACTGTCACACCCAGATCTAACTTTTCACTTCAGCTCCCAGTGCCTATTCATTTTCTAGATTCACTGGGTTGGGGTTGACTAGAAGAGCAGCAGGAATAGGGGTCTTCAGCTTGAACATCACAGCCACAGTCCATAGAAGTGATTGTGTGTAAATTTCAGTTTACAAGATATTTTCATCTCTCTTAGAGTTTTAATGTAATTTGTACATGAAATAAAATTTCATTCAGTGACTATTAATTTTCAGTCAGAGTATGAGAAATGCTACCTCTCTCGTGAGGAAACTTTGGTTCATTCTTACATGTTACCTTTTATTCTATTTCCAATTTGTAACATGAAGGTCAGGTGAACTCCAAGTTCTACAGTCTGGAAAGCTTCAGGTCTACCACGTGAATCTGATCTCCCCTTTGTGCATTTATATGTATTATTTCAATCAATCAATAATTAAATATATACTATAGTTTATAATATTTAAGTCAAATTTTTCTAAACCATCAAGTACAGGTTCTTAGAGCAGCTGTCCTCAATTTCTTCTTTGGCTCATCATTTTCAAGAACACCTGAGACTTTGTTATGAATGCCTATCCTGGGCACAACCCAGTCATGTTCAAATTAGGGGGTATTGTCTAGAAATCTGTGTTTTAACATTTACCCCACCAGGTGATTCTTACTGCTGCTCCAGCTTGAGAATTTCTGCTTTACTGGGTTTGTAGAAATAGCTTAGTAAGTACAATGATGCCCTGGGTCTCTAAAACTGATTAAGTACAACAGCTGTCTGGGTGTGCAGGAACAGGTCAAACCTGTAACCATGGACAAATCCATTCTCTTCCTTAAGCTTCCACCCTCCATCAGAATCAACAGGCATTAATATAGTGATTGATTAATTAATCCCAGGATACAGTGATTGATTATTAAACCCAGGAAAGACATCAATGACTTACCGAATTCAAACCCATGGCAAACTTAAAAAACAGAGACAGAAATAAGTTAGAGAGCAAATCTAAAACTTCTCAGAGTTTGTTACTCCAGGAAGCACACAAAGCCTGCATAGACACAAGGTGGAGAATACCTATTTTAATTGTATGAATCAAGACATGTGCAACAGGCTTACAAACAGAGATTACATCCACACAAAACAGAGTCAGACTCTAGAGCATTCACACAGTTTTTCAGAAAGGTCTGACAGGTTACTCCCTTCCCAAAGCAGTGATCTCTGTGGACCTGTGTGAATTTTTAGGGGTGATTTGTCAGCTTCAGAAGAGTTGACCTGTCCCACATAACATATCCCCATAGGACAATCTGGATATAAACAATCACCATAATCTTTAGATGATGCCCAGCTGCCTGAAGTAAATTGTTAATTAATATTTGGTAATTGGAGAAAGGAGAATCCTGGAAAACGACTGTGAAGTATGATTCACTATATCATATTCTTTACTTGCAAACTGAAAGATATTAGAGTTTCATTCACCCAGCAGGAAGTTTCTACCTAAGAAGCAGCCCCAATAGCCTGCACCTAAAGCTGGCCCCGGAGACCATTGTATGCAATGGAACAACACCCAAACCGCAGAGCCACTGCTATAGGACATGCCTGGGATTCCACCTCTATCCAACCAGATCTAGTATATCCCTTCAGCTCTCTGTACCTATCAAGATCAGGTTCTAGACTCACTGGGATGGGGTGGACAGAGGGAGAGCAACATAAACAGGTGTCTTAAAGCTTGCACTTCACAGCCATAGTTCTTAGAAATGAGTGTGACCACTAGAACTATTCAAAGTTAACTAAGACAGTGGAATATGAGTTAACAAGGAGATCTAGTCTTTCTGAGAGTTTTAATGTAATTTGTACACTAAATAGGATTTTTTCAATGGCATTTTGGGTTTCAATCAGAGCATGAGAAATGCTACCTCTCTCGTGGGGAAACTTTGGTTCATTCTTACATGTTACCTTATTCTATTCCCAATTTGTGACATGAAGGTCAGGTGAACCCCAAATTCTACAGTCTGGGAAGGTTCAGGTGAACCCCAAATTCTACAGTCTGGGAAGGTTCAGGTGAACCCCAAATTCTACAGTCTGGGAAGGTTCAGGTCTACCACGTGAATCTGATCTCCCCTTTGTGCATTTATATGTGTTTATTTCAGCCAGTTAATAATTAAATGTATACTTTCTTTGTAATGTTTAAGTGAATATTTTCTAAACCATCAGGTGCAGGTTATCACAGCAGCCATCCTCAGTTCTACTCTGGCTCATCAGTTTCCAGCATGACCAAGGACTTTCTTACATATGCCTGTCCAGAGCACAAAATAGACATGTTGCAATTTGAGGGGTCTGGTGTATATGTTTTAATATGTGCCACGAGGATGATACATAATGTGTTCTAGTTTGAGAATTCCTGCTCTACTTGGTTCTTAGAAATAGCTTGGGGAGCACAGTGATGAAAGCACTACATGGTCTCTGAAACTAATTAAGCACAGCAGCTTTCTGGATTGCAGGAACAAGGCAAACCTGTAACCTATTCATGAATTCCTTGTTATTCATTAAGCTTACACCCACCATCAGAATCAACTACATTATATAGTGCTTGATTAATTAAGCCCAGAAAAGAAGTCAATAACTTACCAATATGTCCCTGAAATAAAACTTAAAAAAAAAAAAAACAAAGACACAAATAAGTTAGAGAGCAAGTCTCAACCTGTTCACAGTTTGTTACTCGAGGAAGCTCATAGAGCCGGCATGGACAGGAGGTGGAATACATATTCGATGTGTGTGAGCCAAGAACTGGGCAGCTGGGTTACACAGAGAGATTACATCCACACAGAATCATGCCAGACTCTAGAGAGTCCACATTGTTGATCAGAAAATTCTGACAGGTAACCGCCTTCCACCAGCACCCTCCCAGGCCAGTGGTCTCTGGGGCAAAATGTGACTTTGTATGTGACTATCAAGTAGAACTGACCTGCAATTTACCAACATACCCTCATAGGACATCTTGATATAAACAATCATCATATTCTTTAGATGATTTACAGCTGTCTAAATGGCATTATTAGTTATACATACGGTAATTGGAGACAAGAAAACTAGGTCAAGTATGAACTCCCACATCATTTCTGTACTTGATAACTGCAGGATATTAATAGATCATTCATGCAGCAAGAACTTTGATCAGAAAAACTGTATCCACAGACTGTACCTACAGCTCTGTTTGTGCCTGGAATCCCCTGATGGGTCAGGAGACCTTCATATGCAATGGACCAACACCCAAACCTCAGAGCCAATGCTATAGGACATGCCTGGAGTTTCATCTCTATCCAACCAGATCTTGTATTTGCCTTCAGCTCTGTCTATCTATCAAGATCAGATTCTAGACTCACTGGACTGTGGTGGTTTGGGGAGAGCAGAAGGAATAGGTGTCTTCAGCTTGCACCTCACAGACACAGTCCTTAGAAGGGAGTGTGTGTGTTAGACCGAGGGGGTAGACTTTGAGTTTACCAGGTGTTCTAGTCTTTCTGAGGGTTTAACACCATTTGTGTAAGAAATATATTTTTTAAGTTACATTTTGATGTTGTCAGAGCATGAGAAATACTACCTCTCTCATGAGGAAACTTTACTTCATTCTCACATGTTACCCTTTATCCCCAGTTTGTAACCTGAAGGTCAGGTGAACTCCAAGTTCTGTAGTCTGGGAAGCTGCAGGTTTACACCTGGATCTGATCTCCCCTTTGTGCATTTACATGTGTTTATTTTTACCAATCAAGAATGAAATATATATTTTAGTTTGTAATGTTTAAGTCAACGTTTTTGTAAACCACTAATTACAGGTTATCATAGCAGCCATCCTCACAGTTTCTTCCCTGGCCCGTCAGTTTCAGTATCACCTGGGACTTTGTTATAAATGCCTGTTTTGGGCACAAACCAGACAAGTTGAAATTCGGGTGTTATAGTCCAGGAATCTATGATTTAACATGTGCCCCACCTGGTGATTCTTACTGCTGCTCCAGTTTGAGAATCCCTGATCGATCTGTTTTTTAGAATAGTTAATGGAGCACAGTGATGCAAGCATATCCCTAGGTCTTGGAAACTATTAACCACAGCAACTTTCTGGATGTGTAGGAACCTGACAAACCTATAACCCATGGATGAGTTCAATGCCTTTCCTTAAGCTTTCACCAACCAAAAAATCAACTGGCCATTTTTAGTGATTAATTTATTAATCCAAGGGAAAAACAAAAACTTACTCGTGTTACGCCACCAGCCATCTTTAAAAAGAAGACACAATAAGTTAGAGAGCAAGTCTCAAACTTGTCACAGTTTGTTACTCTAAGAAGCTCATAGAGGCTGCATAGATATGAGGTGGAAATATGTATTCAATGTGTGTGAGCCAAGAACTGGGCAGCTGGGTCACAAAGAGAGAGATTACATCCACACAGAATCGTGTCACACTCTAGAGAGTCCACACTTTTGTCAGAAAGTTCTGATATATAACCTCCTTCTCCCCATGTCCTTCCAGAGCAGTGAGGGATGAATTCCAGCAATCAGTGTATTTAAATGTATCTCACCAGGTGATTCTTATTGCTGCTCAAATTTGAAAATTCCTACTCTACTGGGTGCTTAAAAATAGCTTATGCAGAACAGCAAACACTTTCCTTTGTCTCTGAAACTGTTAAGCAGAGCAGGTCTCTGGATATGCTGGAACAGGGCAAACCTGTAACCCATGGATGAGTTCACTGCCTTTCCTTAAGCTCCCCTCCTCCATAAGAATCAAGTAGCATTTATATAGTATTGATTAAGCTCAAGAAAGAAATCAATGACTTACCAATCCTTGACTTAAGGACAACTTTTAAAACAAAAACACAAATAATTAGCAGGCAAATCCAAAACTTCTGACAATTATTTACTCTAGAAACTTCAGTGTGCATCCATAGACATGAGATAGGAACAATCTGATGTGCGTGAATCAAGAACTGGGCACCTAGGTCACAAAGAGTGTTTACATCCACACAGAATAGTGCCAGACTCTAGAGAGTCCACACTGTTGTTCAGAAAGGTCTGACAGATAACCCTCTTCCCCCAGCACCCTCCCAGAGCAGTGGTCTCTGGGGCCCAATGTGACTTGATAGATGACTATCAAGTAGAACTGACATGCCCCACAATAACCCCCAGAGGACAATTGGGATATAAACAAATATCATGTTTTTTTGATGTTTTCCCGCTGTCTGAATGGCAGCTATAATTAGAGAAAGGAAAGTGGAAAATTAAGGAAAGGAAAGAAAATTAAGCTCAGGGAAGAAATCTACTTACCATCGTTTGGGTGAAGGACAACTTTAAAAACAAAAACATAAATAACTTAATGGGAAAATCTAAATCTTCTCACAGTTAGTTACTCTAGGAAATTCACAGAGTCTGCATAGTCATGAGGTGGGAACAATCTGCTATGTGTGAACCAACAATTGTGCTGCCACTCACAAATAATAATTACATTTACACAGACTTATGTCTGATTTGGAGAACCCACACTGTTGTTTGGAAAGACTGATAGCTAGCTCCCAACCCAGTTCCCTCTTCAGAGCAGTTAATTGTTAGGTGAATATTGAGAACAGATTTGCCAATCATTAGTCTACACCCAGAGGACAATCTGGATATAAAAAGATTCATGTTTTAACTTGAACAAGTTTCACTATGTAAATCCTCTAGGCACTCATGATCTCTACATTATTTTCTTCTCAGATTCATGTCTGCCAAGCACAACTTCCATCTTAGACTCTATCCTCTAAATTGAAGATGAATTTCTCTGAATGAGAACTTAACAAACTCACCATTCTCCCAACACTTGTGCTCTAAAAAAAAAAAAAAAAAAAAAAAAAAAGACAAAAATGAACCGATTAGTAGGATTCATGCAGAGTTGGGTTGCACTGACTTGTGGAAGAAGATGCTGTATGATCCTGTTTGACAGCTCAGATTCCAAATGACTTCGCACATTGTTCAAAAGGTCAGTGTGTGATTATCCACCTTTATGTATCTTCCTAACAGACAATAGATTCAGGGGACAAAAGAGCAAACTAAAAATGGAGGGCTTTAAACACCCCCTAAATTGTAATATGTCTCTACATTTAAATGAATCATTAAAATAAAAAATATTCATTTTTATTATTTTTCATCAGCATTAATTATAATGTATGATTGATGAAATATACCATATTCCTCAAATTTTCATCATCCAAAAAAGAACTCTAGCCATATTGCATGGTCCCCACTGATCTCATGCACCAAATCCTTTTCCCCTCATATCACAATATGCATCTGTGTATATGTAGACAGATATATTCTACGTATAGCAAACTGACTCATTTTACCTATCATATCATACTTATTTTCAACATGCATCCATGTTTTAGAACATCAGATCTCATTCTAATTTTATATTTTGATAGCATCTATCACATATCTGTGCATGTTCTAATCATATGATTGACTGATCCTGTTTGGTCACACTGATGTGATCCAATATTACTTTTCTGAAAACTGATGATTTTATATTGGGAATACAAGGTATCCAATTTTGTTCTTCAGTTTCAAGTTTGCTTTTGCTATTTGGATCTCTGTTAATTAGTAGAAAGTTTAAGAAGAACAACTCTTTGGGAAAATATCTTCAAGTTTTGATGTTAAGTAGATTTCTTGATAATATTGGGTAATACTACATCTTAACAATGTTAGCTTTTCTTAATAATGGATGTATGGTTTCTTCCAATTTATTTATATCCTCTGTGCTTTCAGAAATACTTTGTAGATTTTAGATGCATTTCTTTCTCCTGTTGATCACATATATTCTTCTTTGGTTTATTGTCTAAGATGCTGTTGTAAGTAGGTTAGGTAAGATTATTCACTGCATATTTATTTAATGTTGAAAGTTTTTACTGTTTTTCTAAACCTACACATTTGATACATTAATTCAGCAGTTTTACTATGTGTTCTTTCTATATATAGAATCATGGCATCTTTAAACAGAGATTATCTTATTTTACTTCCAGTTTAAATGCATTTTTCATTGTCTTGTCCAACTGTTATGAATAGAAGTTCAAGTATGATGTCAAATAGCAATTGTAAAACTAGTACCTTGATCTTTATCCCAATGCAAGGGAGAAAACTTTCAGTTTTCCCCCTCCTTAGTATGGAGTCAGACTAGGATATCTCATAAATTCATTTTCTTTGTTGTGAGAGTTCTTAGCACTATTAATTTTATGAAGATATTTAATACAAGTACATGACAGATTTTGACAAATGAATTTTTGTCATTTCAGATGATTGTGTTTTTTTTTTTTACTTTATTAATGCAGTTGATTGCACTGATTGATTTTATGTTGTGACAAACTTTATTTACTCTGTCAGGCATGCAGATCATGATAAGTGAAAATTGGAAATTACTTATTTGAGGTGTACGAGGCTCAGATTATGAGGTGAATCACAAATGGATAGAAAAATGGAGATTGTTGTTTCCAGTTTGAATTTCATTTCTTTCCTGTTGCTCTGGGCAGAAAATTCCAGTATGATATTGAATAGAAGAAATGAATTTGTTATCCCAGCATCCTATCCATTCTAGGAAGAAAGCATTTCTTCTTCCCCCAGAAAGTATGGAGGTGGTTACTTGTTTTGTGTAAATCACCATTCAGCTAACTGACTTTACTAGAAAAACCATTAGGAGAAGCCCACAACATGACAGAGCAGAGAGGTGAAAGCAATCAACCTTTTATAAAAAAATAGCTTAAAAATAGGAAAAATAAGAACTGCAAAATCACAGAAAAACTCAGACACTTACAACAGACCAGCAGAGCAGCTCCAGGATGACCAAAAACTGGAGAACTAAGGCCTAAAGGCTACAAATAGAGTGCAGGAGCCCTCCAGGATCAGTCACCACATCAACCATTATTACACCATGGAGAAGGCACCCATAGCTATCTGTGACTGTAGCCATCGCCATCATCATCATCATCATCATCATCATCATCAACAACAATCCTGACATGAGCTAACTCCAAATGGGGACAATTTAGTTGATGGGAGGACCAGGGAGTGGGGGGTGGTTTGAATCTGCACACCACCATGCAGCTGCTTAGAGCTCCTCCAGAAATAGCCACCATATCGATCAGCCATCAGTACATCAAGTAGAAGGCACCCACAATCAGCTGAGACCATTATGACTACAATTGAGGATACTTTGGTTGCTGAGGAGATTCATAATTGACTGCATACCACCATTGCTGCTGTTCACAGGTAAGAAGGTCTTGCCTGTGCTTCCAGCCCAGGTGCAGGAGTGGAAATATCCTCCTCTCAAGGGTTCCAAAAAGTTCACCTGGGAAGGATAATTCCCCCTCCTCCACAGGGACAATCAAGTGAGTAAGCTCAACTGAGAATACAAAACACTTAGCAGGGGAGAGCCCCTTCCCCATAAAGAGCAACCAGGAACACAGAACGAGTGCCTAGTTCTTCCATAACCTGTTTTGTTTTGATTATTATTCTTTTTCTTTTTGTTATGTTTTCCTTTGGGGTTTTCATGTTTGTCTACTCTTTTAATTTCTTTTTCTTTTGTTTTGCTTTCCTCTCTTCCTATTTTATTATCTTTTTTACTTTTTTTTCTTATTTTTCTCTCCCTTTCTTCCTTCTCCTTTTATTTCTATCCATTTCTGCATTGCCTTTCCTTTTCTCCCCTCCATTTTCTACTTTTTTCTCTTTTTATTTTCTTTTTAATTTATTTACATATAAATTTCACATCTTTGTAATCCCTGAAGTTCACCCACTGTCTTCCCTTCCTTACCATCCCCACCCTCTCCTGCCCTCCCCTTCAGTTGTGTACTTCATTTTGGTAGTTAGCTGGTTTTGACTTTTCCTCATAGGTTTTTGTTTATTTTCCTATGTCCCATATATTAGTGAAATACCATTTAGTTTCTGTCTTTTTGTTTCTGCCAATAAAATTTCTTCTCAGTATATCCATGTTATCATAAAATAGCCAAATTTGTCATTTTCAATTGATGACTAATATTCCATTGCGTAGATGTACACATCTTTTTTATTCAGTCATATGTTTTGGGACATTTAGGTTGTTTCCATGTCCTTTCAATTATACTTTTATTCATTTATCACCTCTTCTGGAGCCATATCTTCAAAAGAGATAGACCTGGGAAGAACTGCCTATTAAGCCCAATGACTCCACACTGAGGACCACAACCTAGAGTGACCTAACAACTGAACACAGGAGTTCACTCTATACATCCAGATGGCATATCACAACAGACTGTTCCCCAACTT
Organism: Uropsilus gracilis; assembly: GCA_004024945.1. Lineage (NCBI taxonomy): Eukaryota > Metazoa > Chordata > Mammalia > Eulipotyphla > Talpidae > Uropsilus > Uropsilus gracilis. Next base: position 19,814 of record PVHY01010822.1, read on the forward strand.
GTGCTTATCAGGGTAGACTTCGACAGATAACCCCAGACTACTCCAGGGAAAGGCCTGAAGTATCACCCCACATAGTAGAGATCAGACAGGAGTTCTTAGGAGGAAGTCATAGCTCCTATCAGCATTTTCTTAAACAGAAAAGTGCCCAGGTAGGAGTTTTGGAAAAACCCACATTCAATAGTATTAAGCTCCCTGCAAATAGTATTAACCTGGGAACACTGTACACCAGTACCAGTAACCTGGCAGTCATCAGCCCATATTAAAATGTGGAAATTCCATCTCCAATTCTAACAGCCCCAGAACAATCATATTGGAGTGACCAGACCCCAGCCTGACATCAGCAAGTATCCAGTTAACAGAAATTGAGGAGGGTGTGACAGGGACCCACACCATTATGGCCCTCTCACAAACAACATCTTCAGAAATTTACTACTGCTAACTCCTCCCTTCAAGAAATGTTACTAGAAGCTTTGAAATTTAGACCAACAATGGAACAAAAAGGGAAAATGTAAATAGGTAATGAATAGAACCACAAAACGATGACTAAAATGACAAGTACAGACTTCCATATATCAGTAAACACTTTAAATATTAATGGGTCACTAAAAAAAGAAGCAGAGGAATATACTGAATTAAAAAACAGAATCCATCCTTCTGCTGTCTCTAGGAAATGCATCTAACAGATAAATATAAACATAGATTGAGTGTAAAGGGTTGGAAAACAAACCTACAAGCAAATGGACTCCAAAAGAAGGCAGATGCAGACATAACGTATATCAGACAAAATACACTTCAAACTAAAAAAGATGACAAGAGACACAGATGGCCATTATACAGTGATCAAGGGGTCACACACCAAGAAGGGATGATCAATGAGGCAAAATAAACAAGGACACAGTAACTCCAAATGAACACCTAAGACAAAGGGACCTAATAGACATCTATAGGACACTGCAGCCCCCTCTCCAAAAAAAAATCTAAATATATATATTTCTCACATGTACATGAATCATTTTCCAAGATCAACCATGTACTGGGGAACAAAACCAACATCAACAAATTCACGAAGATTGAAATCATACAATCTATTTTCTCTGACCATAAAGGCATCAAACTAGAAATCAACCACGAAAAGAAGGACTGGAAACCTCCCATTTCATGCAGATTGAAACCATCCCTATTGGAAAAAGAGTGGCTAATGAGGAAATCAATGAAGAAATAAACAAATATCTTGAGATGAATGACAGGACAAACCTTCCAGAATATATGGGATGCTACAAAGGCAGTAATAAGAGGAAAATACATACAAACACAGTCCCGCATCAAAGCACAAGAAAATATCCAAAGAAACAACTTAATCTCACATCTGAGAGAGTTAGAGAACTGTACAACAAAAAACATATCCAAGAACAAGTAGAAGTCAGAATAAAATAAAAGTTGAAGCAGAAATAAATGAAATAGAAATTAAAAGGACAATCCAAAAGATCATGAAACAAAAAGCTGGTTCTTTAAAAAGACAAACAAAATTAATACACTGTTAGCCAGGCTCACAAAAAAGGGAGAAAACATAAATAAATAGAATTGTAAATAAAAGAGCAGGAATTACAATAGACAAAGCAGAAATCAAGAGGATAATTAGAAATTACCATGAACATTTATATGCCAAAAAGTTCAACAACATTGATGATACGGACAACATTTTAGAATTATACATACATCCAAAACTGAATAAAGAAGATATATAAAGTCTAAACAAACCAATCACAAGCAGTGAAATTGAAACAGTAATCAAAACCCTCCCCAATAACAAAAACAATGGACTGATGGATTGAAAAATGAGTTTTACCAGGGGTTTAGAGATGAACTGGTGCCTATGTCACAAAAACTCTTTCAAGAATAGAGAAGGAATACTACCAAATAGATTTGACAAAGTCAACATCACACTAATAGAAAAACCAAAGAAAGATAATGCAAAGAAAGAAAACTACAAACCAGTCTCCTTAATGAGCATAGATGCAAAAATTCTCAACAAAATCCTAGCAAATAGAATCCAATAATGCACTGAAAAATAACAAGCCATGACCAAGTGGGATTTATCCCAGGGAAATAAGGATGGTTCAACATCTGATAATTAATGTCATCCAACACATTAATAAAAGTAAAAATAAAAACCACATGAACATATCAGCAGAGACTGAGAGCATTTGACAAAGTGCAATATCCATTTATGATTAAGGCCCTAAAATTCTGGGGATACAAATGTATCTACACATAATAAAAACTCAGCAAGTTGTGGTATATTTCCACAATCAAAAAAGATAATCTTATGTTTATCATTTGTGGCAACTTGTATGGAGCTAGAAGGAATCATGCTAGCAGAAATAAGACAGAAATTAAAAGAGAAATACTGAATGGTCTTACCTATATGTGGGATATAGAGAAAACAAACAAAAGGATAAGAAAAAGTTAAAACTAACAAACTGACAGCAGAATTAAAGCATAAAGCAAGGTAGGGACGACCACAAGAAAGTAAGATGATGGTGCATAGGTAATGTGGTGGGAGAACTTCAGGGTTCACAACGATGTAAAAAAATACATATCTGTGTAATCATTATCATATGTGTGTATATACATTTTATATATATATATATATATATATATATATATATATATATATATATATATAACAAAATAATTAAAGAAAAAAATACACCAATACTTAGATACTGCCCAGAGGATAGGGTAAGAAACTTGGGGGCTTGGTCCAGAAATGTGAATTGACAAATTCTCCCTGTGATGTGGGTGCATCCTCCAGTTCCTGCTCTACTGGTCCCTGAGGAATATCTTAGCAAGCACAGTGATGCAGTGCCTGCTGCACTGGCAATACATTGCAAAGGAGATAATGAAATCCTCTCTCCTTAACCAGTTCCCAGAAAACTAGGGACTGATTTACTACAACGACCTTCTGAGACTGCAGTGGTGCCACTGGCTTCCCTAAATCAGAGATAGTGACCACCTGCCTACACTCCCCATTCCTCACTTATTCTTAGGCTTTAAAATATTGTCTCTCAGGTTTGTGTTTATCTTATTTGAAATTCAAAACCCTGTGTCCCTATAAATACCCCTTCCTTTGTTAATAAAGTCCCCTCATGGCTCATATCTCCATTTGGTCCCTGGCTGTGACTGGGTAAATCTCTTCTGAATTCATTTCTGGTACCTTTCATCTGGCTCCCAACAACGCAGGGGCTATCCTGGTCTCTACAACTGACGAGACATGGTTGCTTTCAGGTCTGTGCAGGCTCAGGGTACACATGTAACCTGGGGAAAAGCTCCTTGTCTTTCCTTAAGTTTTCACCTTAATCTGTTTTTAACATGAATCAATTTAGTTCTGAAAACTTCTAAGCACACAAATTCCTTCATTATTTGTCTGTTGGAATCATGTCTGCTAAGTACAACTTGAATCTTTTATCTTACATTTTAAATAAAAAAGTGTGATTTTCTCTGAGCTAAGACTAGACCATCTCACCATACTTCCTGAGTGGATCTAAAAAAATGGGAAAAAAAAACATAAAAATGAACTGTTTAGTAGGACTCATCTAGAATCTGGCTGAGCTGCTTTTCAGCTCAAAGGAAGATGCTTTATTCTGCTTGAGAGGGCATGTTCTGAAGTAACAACTTTGTCTTATTTGAAGGAATCATTAAGTGTGTATTCACTCATATATATCTTCTCAGAGTACTGGTTAGAGATTAAAGGAGTTAAAAGGTAAAATTAAAAACAGTAGTTTTAAATGAAAAGACTCAATGCAAATAATTCAATATTCAAAGGAATCACTATAGATAAAAACAGCTTTCATATTGTGATGTGTATCCATTTTAACTATTAAGTGTACAATTTACTGGCATTAATTACATTCGCATCATTGTGAATGTAATTTCATCACCTCCAAAAGTAACTCTAAAGTAATGTTTCCCCACTGATTCCATCCTTCAACTCAAATCTACTTTTTGTACAAATTTTACTGTTTTTGTTCTATATATTTTGTATCAGTTTGGCTTATTTTCTTAGTATGCTTTCAAGATTCATCCTTGTGTTAGAATATAACAGAATTCATACTCATTCTAGTTTTTAATAGATGAAGGACATCCATCATATATAGTAACTAAGTTTATTAGACTTTTTACTCCATGAGCTACTTTTTACTCCATGAGCTACCACCACCTTTGGCCTTTATAGTGTTGATGCAGAAGCCTATAGGGAGTATGGGCATAGGGCACACATACCCATAACATTGGACACCTGTGCCCAAGAGCATGGGTGTGTGCATGTGTGACTTTGTACACCTGAGTCTAGAAGCCGGGATAAAAGCTGCAGCATCAATGGCAGCACTGCTACCAAGGACTGCTAATAGAAGCATGACTATAGAAGAGACAAAGGAGAGAAGATCAGAGAAATAGTGTAAAGTTTCATGGTGAACTGTAAGGCTTCGTTGCCCATCCACCTCCCAGATCCCGTCCTGTATTTCCAGCCTTATCTACTTGCCTGCTTGTCAAACAACTGCCCCAGAATCCCTGCCTGACATGCTGTATACCCGGTTCCCTGAGAGCACTAAAGCCTGTAAAATCCACCAAGAGATTATACTATCCATCTGCTGATATAGAGAAACTCCTGTGTACATGGCTGTGCTTGCTGTACATAAATATGTGTAAAGGGGTGACAAAGTTGAATTGGGGCCAATGACCCCATCTTTTCAATAAGAGGCAGCTATAATAAAGGGACGCTATTGTGGATGGAGACTTTGTGAAACATATAGAACAAGGGGAGGAGACTAGTGAGAGGAGAGCGCAGGCCCAAAAAGAAAATGGGATGAGAGCATAAGAGCTTATGCAGGATGAAGGACATAGACACATGTGCACAGACCAGAGAGAGAGGAGGAGGAAGGAGTGTTCTTCATGGGGCACTTACCCTGACCACAGCTAGGTGGAGAGGAAAGGAGCTGCACATTTTTGGTCCACAGACAACAGCCCAGGCTAACAAAGAAGCGCTTGTCCTTGACAAGAAGGTGGCTCACTGGAAACCTGGACTTTGTATTGACCTGGTTCATGCTGTGTTTCTCATTCTTTTTTTTTCTTTGAGGTCCCTATTGTTGCCTTGGAGCTGGGGCAGATGCCAGAGGAGAAGAGAAAGCACCATTCTGCTTGGATACACATGTGAATGGAAATGCACACAGCTAGTGAGCTTGGAACTTAGAGACTGAACTGGGTAAGAATGGGGACTTGACAGCATTGAAGACCCTTATTTCTTTATCCTCTTGTTAAGAAATCTTGTTTTTTGTTTACCTGGTCTTGTATTGCTGATGTGCAGGTGGACAGACCTGGCAGTGGCAGTTTAAAAGACCAGATTTTCCTTGTGAGATACCTGTTTCTTCCCTGCTAACAGCTTTTGGCAGCCAAAACATGACCATCCATCTGTGGTGGATCAAAAAAAATGGGTAAAAATGCTCTTGTATTGGTCACCTTCAAGCAAAAGAGTACTTAAAAAGAAAACCTTTCGTAAAGATGCTTTCATATAAAGTCATCATGGAGACCAAATTGAAAAAAAAATTAAATGTTTCTCTAGAGGGGATTCTGTGGACATTTGTTGAAAAGCTCTGCATACATTTTGGATATGTGTTTAGGGAAAAATGTTTGTTTATGTAATTGTGTATGCTGGTTGGTAGAAAGGAAAGCAAAATGGCTGATTAAAAACTATCAGAGTGAATTCAGGGTGTTTAAGCAAAGCCAGACTTGCAGAAGATTTGGAATTCAGAAAAAAGTAAAGAGCTAGCCAGCACAAATAAGATTTTCATATAGGCATGATCATTAGGATAAGATGGAACCAATTGCATCCACAAGGTAAAAGGTGCTTTTCTCTCCCCTCTGGATATATATTACTGGAATTGATTTGTACCAACTGTTGGATACCTGACTGTTCAAAAATGCTTGAACTGGTATTGTATTTGTATTTTGCTTGTATGTTATGATATTATTAGATATGACTTTAGGAAGGTTTGTCTATATTCACCAAAGACAAAAACAATTAAAATGTGTGGAAAAGATAACGGGTGACATGGCTGGATTGGGGACAGTAGTTCCCTTTCTTGGTGATGCAACTGGGAATAGGGGCTCTGCCATGTTCGGCATGGTGAGCAGAGTCTGAAAGAATGGAGCATGCCAGAGCACAGAGGAGAAGCATGAAAAGCATTTTGTCAGTGACCCATGGGTGGCTGGGCACACAGAGCTCCTGGTAGAGAAGCCTGGAGGGCAGCACAGGGACCTTTGTAGCTGAACTCCAGAGGAAAGCAAGCTGAGAGAAGGAAGGTGTGTGGCACCAGATTAAGTGGTAATGTGGGCTGCCATGAGGTTCAGAGCCCACAACGGTACCTACAGGCACAACCAGGCAGAGAACAAGGTTGCACCGTGAGGAAGGAACTGCAGGTCCAGGCAGCTGGTAATCCAAGAAAACTGAAAGGGAAAGATTTGTTTTATTTGGAAACCAGAAATCTGGTACCTGGAAAAAGCTGAAGATTTAATATGAGCTGATTTTGTATCAGTATTTGTGGGAAAAATTTGAAGAAGCTTGGATTAGCCGAGGACACCAAAATTGAAGGTGTTGCCATCTTTTCTGAAGCATGTGGGAGGAGGACCACACGTATAAATATGGAAAAGCTGAAGAACTTGGATTGAACTGTGTGGTGAGATAACTGGGATTTTCCCCCCTGCATTTTAGGGACCCTTTGCTTTTTCACTATGTTGTAAATGCAGCGTAGTCACTTTAAGAAACTGGTTTGTTTTGAAAGGAGTGTGTAGACCTGCAACTCATGGTAACATATATACATGTAAAATATATTCTACCAATAGAATTGATTCTGTTTGATTACGCATGTGTCAATACCACCTCATTTTGATTACTGGAGTTTTGAAATTTGAAAGTACGAGTTCTCCAATTTTGTTACTCATTTGTTATTCAGGATCTCCTTTAATCAAATATGAAGTTGAAAGTCAGTTTTTCTATTTAATTTTTCAAATTTGTTTTGCCTATGTAGACTGCTCTAGGTAATATTGTCGTCTTAACAATATTGTTTTATCTAACATAAATGTATATATTTAGTTCCTTGATATTTTAGCAATATTTTATAGTTCAGATATGTAATTCCTTCAATTTCTTGATCACAAGTGTTCCCCTTGGTTAACTTGTTTTACATGTTATTGTAAATAACATGATTTTAAATATATATTACAGGTGTACAAAAATAATTTTTGTATGGTCTAGGGTATGCCTTTTTCATGAATACATTTTCCCATAAATTCTTTTCTATATACAGGATGTTACATCTTTGAAGAGAGATTGCTTAATTTTCTTTCCAACTTGAAAGCATTTTATTGTTTTCTTCTTTCCCATTATTTGGATAAAACTTTCATTGTCAATGTTAAAAGCAGGGGTATTTTGCCATCCTGGTCTTGTTCCCCATTACAGGGAGAAAGCATTCACTTTCTCCCATTAAGTATAGATTTTTCTTTAGGTTTACAGATAACCTTTGCACTGTTGAGTAAGTTGCAAGTTACCTAGTATTGTTTTATGAATGTTTTAACCAACCTTTTTTTTGGTCATTGCTTGCAGTATCTTTTTTTACCCTTCCATCTTCAAAGTTTTTATGTTGTTTAATCATAAGTAAATCTCTTTTAAAGGCAAGAGAAACAACAAATGGGATGCAACTAAAATTATTTGGCATGTATAATGAAACCTATTAGCAAAGAAAAAAAGACAGCCTACTGATTGGAAAATAATTTGCACCTCATGCATCCAACAAGGAGTTACTGTCCAAAATATATAGAGAATTCATAAAACACAACAATATAAAAAATAAAAATAAAAAATTGGCAGAGGTTTGGAATAGACACTTCTCCAAATAAACGTAGTCATGGTCAACATACACGTAAAAGATGCTCATCATCTCTTGTTACCAGGAAATGAAAATGAAGACAAGAATGTTATTTACCACAAACCAGTGAGAATGAATATTATCCAAGACAAGAAGCAATAGTACTGAAGAGAACTTGGAAAGAAGGAAACACCTGTACACGTTGGGTTAAAATGCAAAGTTGTATAGCACTATAGAAAGCAATGTGAGAGTTTAGAAACTTGCAATGTGAGATTTTAGAAACTTAAAAATAGAAATTCCTTATGATTCAGTTACCACATTTTTGGCTTTTTACATGAAAATCACAAAAAAAAAAAAACACTAATTCAAAGAGCTAGGTGCACCATCATGTTTATTGCAGCATGTTTTACTATAGCCAAGAGTGCTAAACAACCTAATTACCCATAAACAGTTGGATAAAGATGTGACATATACGCAATATATAATATACTCATGTATGAAAAAAGGAGAAAGTCCTGCCTTTTGCAACAGAGAGGTGTTTCTTAGTGAAATAAGACAGGATAAAGACAAATACCATAATTCATTCCTGTGAGCTATATAGACAGACAATCAGATGAATTAAAAACATTTATACTATAGGACTATCTTAAAAGTTACTAGAAGAATAGGGGAAAGAGGTAGAAAATTGAGTAAAAAGTGTCAATTATATGGTGAAGGATACAATTGAACTGTAGGTAAAATTCATGTAGTGTCTACATATGATGACTTTTAATGATGCACATCTGAAACATTTTATAATGAAATTAGAGGACACCTAACTACTAGCAGAAAAGGACTCACATGGTACTGCTAAACTAAATTTTAGCTAGTAAGAAATGTCACAGAGGATTTGGTTACTCTGGGTATATAAACAAATGAATAATTCTATTTTCTGCTCCGATAAATTTAAATGCCAGTCATAAGTAAACCAAGTATTTGTGTTTTTTTTTTTTTGTTTTTGTTTTTGTTTTTGATGAGCTAGCTGCCCTTGACCAGACAACTTCTATTATCTGACAAACATGCAAAGCCAGGGAAGTATACCTACAAATGCATTCTATTTCTATGTTCAGGTGTTTTTTTTGTTTGTTTGTTTTCTATTTTAAATGCTAAAAAATCCATGTTAGCTTTTCTCCAACATCCTTTTTTGCTGCAGTGTCTGATTTTTTGCACACCCCATTCACCCACTCTCTCTTCCCTACTCACTTTTTCTTTCTCGCACAGCATATACAGCAAGGAAGGTTGCAGCAACAGCCAGGAGAGAGAGGAGGACAGCAAGAGCCACTATCCAGGGATAGTTCCTGGAGAACAAGGCATCTAAAAAACAAGAGATATCTCATTTAAGACCCATCTTGACATCAACTGATTAGGTTGCTGGGATTGATTCCAAGAGGTATTGTTCTGGGAGCATTATTAGAAAGCAGATATTCTAAACTTTACATACCCCTCCCTACAATCCAAGGGAAGTCAGGGATCCTGAAAAGGTTGTTTCTTTTCTTTTTTCTGATGTATGGACACACAGAAGGTTTATTATGTAAATTATGTCAATAATAATAAAGTAATGCATCAGATGCCTATGTAACTTCAATCGAGATTTAACAAATGTTAATGTAATAATACATTTTTGACATTTTGTTCTCTCTTAATAATTAAAATCCTACAAAGGCAACAATGGATTTCATTCCAACAAGTTTTACTGCTCCCTTCCAGGATGTCTCAAATTGATTGTACCCCATGTAACTTCTATTACTTTTGCATACTCATGTATGTGAATTTGACCATATATATAAAGAGTAAGAGACATGTGAAACTTCTTATTTAAAGGCAGGACTCTGAAGACTCAGGATCTATCTCATGAGATGCCTGGCAGCTAGTGTCTTAATTAAGTAATATTGAATTTTGTCTCAGTATTTTCTATTAGACAATATTAGTTCAAAAGAGACCCCAGGGGTATTTTCACTCAAGGATCACCCTCTTTTAAAATCTCAACCAGACATTTGTAATTGTTAATTATTTTACAAGCATAAATATAAAGAAGCATTCCTTTTTTATCTCTATCTCTTACAGTCATGCTTTCATGATCTTTATGCTATTATGACTTGATATTTATTGCTATTTGCTTTTCTTAACCCTAAATAATTATCCCTCTTAAATGTTTCAACTCCTGTCTTCAATATAAAAATTCAAGTTAAGTTTTCAACTTTTAACTTTATTTTTCAAAGGTTATTTTAAATAAAATATTCCTTTGCTGACATTATGTATGTCAGTTCCAATTTCAAGATTTTCTTTTTCTAGCTGTCATAAACTTTTGTAGCTTTTTGCTCTGAAGCACAATAAGTGTTTTATTTATTAATAAAACATCACATACTTTTTTATTTATACATTGTATAAAATATTTTTTGATTTGTTATTTCATTTTATTAAGTAATGGTGGTTTCCTGGAAACAAATAGTTAGGATTTGAATAAAAACAAATTATTTGTCATAGAAAAATGGAAAGAACATCCACATGAATAGGTTAAGGATGCTTAATGTCAGGTAGGAGGGTTGATAGGAAGGGAAGGGAATAATGAAAATGCAACAGCAGAGAAAAATAATGCACAAGAGATTGTCTTGTTGACTGTGTAATATTTCAAACAATTAAATTCAACTAAGGAATTTACAGATCAGTTGGGAAAAGTATTTCTTTGAACATTAATTGGGTAAGCAGAAGAGTATTGGAGTTTTTTTTTCCCACTTATGATATAAACTGTCATATTATTATAAGTTAATGATTATAACAGTTTAATTACCATTATAATAATGGTAAACACCATTATTATCCCATTTTACAGTTGGGAACTGGGTACTGGAAGGTCACTAGTTGCCCAAGGTAACAAAATCAGCAGGTGAAACTGCCAGGATTCAAACTCAGTTTGTCAGAAGGTACAAAACAACAAATTGTTAAAAGAATCTTTTCTTTGGCAGTGAGATTAGGAGAAGTTTAGAAAGATTAGAAAAACCTTTTACAGACTCCTTAATTATTCCACTACTGGTCAAATGTTTTTGTGCATATATTCATTTATAGTGGAAAATAATGGCATTGTTTTTGTCAAAAAAGAGAAATACAAAATAGGACAAAATGCATTTTTATTAAGTATTCTACAGAAGAGTGACAAATGAATAAACTATAACATCCTTCATATGTCCTGGTATCAGCAGTGATATCTCAGGTTATTACCTCTGGATGGAACTCACCTGCCACAGTAATGTGCATTTCCTTCACCTCACTGAGGACTCTGTTAATTATGAGACAGGACATGGCTCTTCCTGAACTTTTATCCACTGTTACAGATGTTTCCACATGAAACAGTTCATTTTCTTCTGCTGTCATTGTCTCATAGTCAGCTGTCAAAATCTGTTCTTGCAGTTTCCACCACTGCACCTCAGGTTCTGGGAACCAACCCATGGTTGTGCAGGTCAACTTGACTTCCTCAGTATTAACTGGCTCAATGTGTATATGAGGAGCAGCACCTGAGACTGGAAAAACAAAAGAGAGACAGATGTATTTAATTGCTTTCAGAGTTTTATATAAGCCTCATGAGCTAGTGAACATTAGTGAACATGCTTATTAATTGTATTCTGTAAATCTCAATTCTTTCATTTATAAAAGTAGGGGTTAAAAATACTGACATAAACAATTTTGGGAAGTGATATCTAAACCAGACATATAAACATTTAACGAGTACCCAAAGAGCAAATATGTCTGCTATCAACTCTTTTGAAGCATGTAAAATTAAGAGAGCACATCATTTGCTGGTTTCCACTGGCAAATTGCTACTTTTCCCCCAAAATATCCAGTTACCAGCTCAAAATAAATGCTTCCTATGGGAATATCTATGATGTTGAGAATTCTCTCAACCAGTATGATCCAAAAATAGTTGCCTTGGGTAGTTGAAATAAAATAATTAAAACTACCAGAGGAGGAAGATGCTTGGAGTAAAAACAAAGTGGGAAGGGAGCACAATGGTGGTAGACTGTGGGTGCCTTGGTGGTGGGTATCATGTGGTAGCAACATATAAGGATGGTGAATCCATACTTCTAAACATAAACAGTAATGTCAATCAATAACATCTAAATAATTAGAAATATAATGTTCAGTGAACAAAAGTATAGTTTTACCATAAATTTACTTGAATTGAACCATACTTTATTGCTTCAAATCTAACTCTTAAAAAGATATTTTCAAGTTTAATCCTTAATAACTATGAATGTGAACTTACTTGAAAATACCATCTTAATAACTTATAAATAGATTAAAAATGAAGTCATGTTGGATTAATCTGGGTGTTAATGAACAATAGCCAATGTCATATATAAACTAAGAGAAATTTGCACACAGAGACACAAGGAAACTGACTGTGCAAAATAGAGGCAGAGACTGGAGTGATTTCATCAAAATGAAGGAATGCTCAGGGCAAACAGAAGCTGGAATAGGAAAGGAAGAATTTTCCCAAATGTTTGACTGGCAGCATAATCCTGTTTATATTCTAATTTTTAGATTGTGGCTCCCAGGATCATGAGAAATTTGTTTTTAAGTCACCTATTTTGTGATAATTAGTTACTATAATCCTATGAGATAATTAGGTACTATAATCCTAAGAAATAAGTATAACCTCCTCCTACATTGATGAAGGAAAATTCAATGTCATCTGATGTTGCATGGATGACCTGTCTCTGTAGCAGCACCATGACATAACTAGTGAGTGGTGCTCTAAGTCATGATTACCTGACTGGTACAATGGTGGCTTCCAATGCTGATGCTGAGAACTGGTATTTTCAGGAGGTAATAGCTTTGACAATTAAAACAGCACAGTTATGAGGATAAATTTGACATCAAAGTGGAGAATTTGTACCTGCTACCATTAGCAATGGAATACATCTAATGACTACTCTGTACCTCAAATATATTTTGTGAAATAAAAATATATTTTGTGAAATAAAAATATATTTCAATAATAATCTCAACAATTTGAGTTGGTGAGGGGATTATTCCATATGAAATCCTTGGTGGTTTATAATAAATATGACTCATATTAAAGAGTATTAATCAGTTAAATATACAAAGGAAAGATGATTTTCATCCTTTCATCTCTTGGAAATTTTCATTTGAAAATATGTGCCATTTATTTTGGATTCTGGCTGTATCCTAGGCTGAGGGAAAATTGACCATGCATAGATATTTTTAAAAGATATCATTAGATTTAACAGAAATTTGTCTGGGTTTTCCTGCAGAAACTATCTCTAGGAGGAACTGATTATTCTTCTTAGGTCAACCTTCACATTTGAGGATGAGGGATAGATCAAAGAAAAGTATGTAAGAAACTATACAACCAAAAACAACTATAGAAAACATGAGGTCTCTTCATAGAGAGGATTAGGGTTTCTTGCTGAGGACCTGGTATTTCCCCTCAGATGGGCAAATATAAGAACTCCTAATGCCACATGACACCATGTATACTACATTGTGAGCAGGTGATGGGCACAAGTGGATTTATTTCAGGAAAAACCACCCAAGATTATGTAAAGGACTCTCATGGAGGAAGTAAGGATATAGGACTTTTTTTATGTGTTTGAGGATAACAGATACAAATGTGAATTGTTCCTCACTATAGTCAGCAAACATGACTAAAAGGGCAGCCTCCCTAAGGAGCACAGAAATCCTAACCTTTGGAAAGGATTCTTCAGTACATATATATGATTAATAATTATCTCAGTTGCCATACATAAACATCTACTGCAGTAAGCTACACTTGATAATTGCCTAAATAATTTAGGGGGACTTCTCTTTTCAAAAATTTAAAATGTATTCCATGAGTACACAGTACAGTTTACAACTATATGTATTATAATTACTTGAATTATAAAATCCAGATATTTCTACTGCCAGGAAACTGAAGGAAACTCCTTTGGCTATGGTGCAGACTTTTTTTTTTTAATTTATTATTTATTTTTTAAAATTTTATATAACTATCTACTCCAGGGTTCTCCCATCACTCAATCACCATGAACCATCATGTTAGTCTTTTGTGCTCTTCCCAGTCCCACTTCCCCCCATTGCTTTATGCTTCAATTTTGCTGAGAGTTAGTTTTGAATTTTTCTTGTCTGTTTGTTTGTTTTCCCCTTTTCTCTCAGATAAATGAGACCATCCCCTATTTCTCCTTTATATATTTTATCTTAGTGATTGGGTGAAAAGCACAACTACTCCTATAACTCTGATTAGTGAATGTCTTGGATTTGATGTATCAGAAATTTTACCCACAAAGTAGAGTCCAGAACGTGTGCCAGTTAAGCACTGTTGAAACTCAGAACAAACTCAAGAACTAGCATGATACCTCTTCTGTGTCAATAATTTCAAATAGGGAATGTATGTTTCTGAAGAATTAAGATAATTTGGAAGAAAAGTGGAAAACTATTTTCTCTTCAGTAATAATTACTTTGGACAAAGAACAGAAAAATCTGAGATAACACACATCACTTTGATTTTGTGGAATGACAGATGTTCATTGGAGAAGCAATAGTAGCTGCCTCTTCTCAAAATCAAAGCTACTGATAAGGGTTTACCCAAAGCCTGGAAAATATTCTCAGGACCTCTAGACGTGGATATTCAATCCCTATATGTCTCATACATGATCACACTAGAGTGAAAGATCTCTTTCCAGAAGTAGAAAGTTCATGAATGAATTGAAATAATTGGGTTCACTCCTCCAGCTCAGGCTGAGTCAGTGCCTCTAGTGGAGGTGGCCTTCACTGTGTACAATAGACACTTGTAGAGAGGAACTCCAGTGTGCTTAAAGGAAGCAGATTTCCCATAAACCCACAAAATAACCTTAAAACGAGGCAACTACCTTGATTCTTCAAAAATTCTACTAGGAAACATGCTACTTGAAATGTCTTGTTAGCAAAATCATGGTATAAAAATTGTTTAAATATTGAAAACAAGTTTCTTTACACAAGTCCAGGGGTTACCAAGAGCGTATCCAATATTATCACTGAATGGAAGATATAGGTACATAGGTCACAGAGTCCTGGAGGAGAAATAAATTCATCTTGGGAAAGTCAATATTATTGAACTTCCTCTGATTGTTTGGGATGGAAATTATTAGGGAAGCAATACAGAAATTCATCATTTGAGCTGACGACAACCTTTCTGGTGTTTGCAGAGAAAGAGCTGATTCAGTCTCACTGTGTATTCAAAACTAGAAAATTTCTTATCCATTCTCCCCAGCAGGACAGGTATTTTGAGATGAAAAGTGTCTTAGCAGAAATGGACCTTAAAAAAATTTTATTCAGGTTTCTGAGTAAAGAAAGATGTCATAGCAAGGTTCAGGTAAACAAGATCCACATTTGACTGGGAACAATGAATCACCTCTGGACAGGAATTAGGTACAGACATCCCAGTCCTGATAGTTAGCTTGTCAGATTCTTCCTGCTTTATATAGCTCCTTCTGGGTTTTAAATGACAGAATGAGATGTATTTCTTCAGATAGAGAATATGTTACAACCCCTACCATCAATTCTAAGAAATTATGTTTACAAAGAAGAAGTGTGAACATATTTCTATTGCAACTTAAAGAAATTGGAGTACACTTAGTTGAGCTTCTCCTATAACATTCTTGGCATTTCATCAGTGTTTATACACTCAGTCACCATGTTCAGCATTTTTCTTGACATATACATTGCTGATTAGACCAAAACATAATGCAAATTACCTGAAGCTTTCATCCCAGAGACTCACCTGTGACAAACACTTCAATTTGCGCCTCATTGTAGAATGTGGAGCTTTCAAAGACACACCTGTACTCCCCATCATCGAAAGGCTGGATTGAATGAATCCTTAAGGTCACCTGCCCTTTGGTGATATCTTCATTCAAGAGCTCTGTCCGTCCTTGGTACTCTGGCATCTGCTGTGCCATATAATCCTGGGAAGCACCATAACCATAAACCAGACCTGAAGGATTGCTTCGGTACCATAACACCTCCATGTCCTGAGCATCCATCATTGGATCAAGGTGGCAGGACAGTAGAGTCTCTTCCCCAACTAAAGCAATAACTGGTTCACTTGGTCCTCTCACATGGAATTGCCCTGGAAATAATTAAGAAAAAAATGAAATATTTATCAAATCTATTATATGATGGCTGTAACCTTCTGAAAGAGAAAATAGACCAGTTCAGCTAGCAAAATGAACTATATTCATGAACGATAGACCTAAAATAATAATGCTCCTAAACACTGTTTATATGAGGTCAGGAGATCAATGGGCAACAGTAATATTTGCCTAGAATTGAACATTAAAGGTATATGGATCACTTATTGAAGTCTTTGTAAATTTCATTTGCTAGTAAATATTATTTGCATTTTATAATTAGGAAATTAAGTTAGTGAATGGTTAATAATTAAGTCAGTAATTAATGAATTGAGTTACAGGGTACTGACTTGTTTATTATGCACTGAGGCACAAATTTAAAATTCTAATAACAACCAAATGTTTCCTTGCTTTAAACTAAATATTATTCAATATAGTATAGCTTATAAAGAAATAGTACATGAAACCAGGAAATTATGTCCCTGAATTATGAAAAAATAGAATACCATTTGTTATTACATCAAAAAGATCCAAAAAATTAGTAATTAACCAAAGAGGTAAAGAACTTATACAATGACACTTAGAAACCATTACTACTGAAATAATAAAACATAAGGAGATAAAAAAAAATACATGTCCATGGATGGGAAAAATCAATATAATCAAAATGACTTTTCTATTGAAAGTAATAAATATGCTATTTTCATCAAAATACCACCAATATTCTTCAGATAAGTAAAGTAAGCATATTGGAATTTATATCAAAGTAGAAAAGACCTCTAATAGCAAAAGCAATGCTGAAATGAAAAGAAAAAAAGGCATCATGCTATCTTACTATACTATAAAAAATACTAAGAATTATATGATATTTGGCATAAAAATAGATACATAAGTCTATGGATCAATGTGATAGAAAGTCAAGAAATAAAACCACAGTTTTATCAATACATAATTTATGATAAAAGAGACATCACTGTACAATGGGGAAAGGAGAACAACTAATAAATGACAAACAGTTGAAAGGCAACATATAAAAGAATGAAGTTGATTCACTCTTTGACTCCATGCAATCAAAGTACCAAATGGGTTAAATATGTATATAAGCTCTGAAACAATAAAATATACAAAAGGGAATTTGGGAATAGATTCCATAAGTCATTGATAAAGATGTTTTTGCACCTGATCTTAGCCAAAAGGCCAAGAAGTGATGAAGATATTTTCAGAGTTGACATTGCCTAGTGGTAGAAAATATAAGCAAAAAAAAAACAAGTGGGATTGCATCATATTAAAAACCTTTAGTATCCTACTGAATGGGAGAAAACATTTATATTTTACACTACTAACAAAGGATTACCACACAAGACATACTTTAAAACATGTGCAATTCATCAATAGAGAAAAAGAAATCTAATCAATAAGTCAGCAATACATATACAGACAGTTCACCCAAAAGGTCATCCAGAAGGTCAATAAATAAATAGGAAAGTACTCATTTCTTTTAAGAAAAAAGATTCAGGTAAAAGTCACAATGAGATAATTCAAGCCAATGCAAATAACACTTTTTAAAGACTTTCAACATGTATTGAAAGAATTCAGGGTAAGAGGAACTACATTACACTGTTTGTGAGAATAAATGGTGCAGCCACTCTGGACAGCAGCCTACATTCACATACAGAAATACATGACCCAGTTATCCCACTCTTGGACTTCTATCCAAAGAACATGAAATCAGTAACTATATGCTCCACAATAACCGTAAGTTATTTGAAGAATATTGGTGGCATTTTGACAAAAATAGCATATTTACATATTTCTTTTGGTAGAAAAGTCATTTTGATTATATTGATTTTTCCCATCCATGTACATGTAATATCTTTTAATCTCCTTATTTTTATTATTAATGCATCAATAATGGTTTGTAATTTCCATTGTATTAAGTCCTTCACTTCTTTCATTGATTCCTAGGTAACTCCAATTAGAACATGAAAACAAAACCCAAGTGCCTAGCAATACAAACAATCAAGAAGTGGTACATTCACCCAATGGAATACTATTTAACCATGAAAAAGGTGGAATGCTGTCATATACAGCAAACTGTGGGAAGGAAAACAAGTCAGGATGACAAAGACAAATATTGAACTTTACTTGGTAGACTACTCAACAAAGCAAAGTATTTGTAAATACAAATGGGTGGTAATAAAAGAAATGAGATTTCGAAGGTTAAAAAGGAGGGAAAAGTGAGAAGTTTAAGAAGCATACAAAGTATAAAGGGTGGTAGTGGGAACAAAAATTAAATAGCTTTTACATTTACTGAAAAATGTAGCAAAACAAAGAATATTGGGGAAAATTGTGACAGATGCAGTTTGAAGGGTCACTATTGCCCCCGACATTCATGTAGGAGCTTCACAGTCCCATGAGCTGGGTAGGTTGATTTTGTTATCACTGTTGGTGGAGGAATCAAGCACTCTCTATTCGAGAGTCTGATAGCTAAATCTGACCTGACAGATTTGTTCCTCTCGCTTATAATCTCTTCCTCTCAACACTAGGCAAAATAGAGGCTCAATGATCTAGGAAACTATCACTTAGGAGAGAAAATGCTGGGAACACACTTCTGGGTTTAATTGTTAGTACTTATCACTTTAGAACCTAATAGACAAAGACATGTGCTTTACCCCTAGGGAAATGCTAAAATTGGTGAAAACTAATGTGATAGACTTGTTTTAAAATTTCATATAAAATAGAATCTAGTGATTTTAATCAAGTTTAGTTTACAGCTATAGGGATAGTTTAAAACAAAATATAGATATCAAAGGCATAAATACTTACTGTGAAATCAAGGTCAATTTTCCCTCACACCTTTAAGCCTTGCAAATCATTATGGCCCAGTTTCTCTAAATTCCCTTTCCAGGCTTATTTTCTATGAATGCAGCAAAGCTAAACTTCAAGTTGAATACCTGCAGATGGGAGATAATCTATCCTTCGGCAACCTTTCTGCTAGTGGAATTCATGATCAATTCATAAGCAAAGAGTGAAACAATGAAGAAAATTCGATGAAAGGATAAAGGTCTCCATTATGGACTAAATTGGGACAATTATCATGTGCTGCTGTATATATTTATGTTCCTAATCAATAATAATCCTTAAATAGCCCCTGTCCACTTCAGGCCATGGAGGAAAATTGTAGGTTTCCTCTGCCTCCTTGCCAGTGTACCTCAAAATAAAACTTTCTCATTTCTCAAAATCCAGTGCCATGATATTCTTCACTTTATGCATGTTTGACACTAACCCCTTGAGCAGTAACAACTGCAGCAAAATTATAGTGTGAAAGCTATCAAGCTAAGTCACCATCAAGTTAAGTCAAGGTATTTTATGTTCCAAAAAGTTCAAATGTATGTGTACTAAATTCTTAAGTGCTAAGCCACTTGTTACAAAAATAAAATGATATGCACAGAGTACATTTTAAAATCATTAAAATCTGTAAATTAATTGTTTATTCAGTTAAAAATATAGTCAAACATTTTCCACAATTAAACAAACTGCCCCATTACTTGTTGCATGAGATTTAGCTGTGACCCAAGAAACAAACCTGCATGGACTGACCAGGCCATTGAGAACACTTGTGTGATAAGGAATGGCTCTCTTTTCCTGAGGAAAGTCCACCCAAGCTGTGTTTACTTGGTAATCTCCATGGTCAAGCAGCTCCCTACACCATGCTCCCTATGCCCTCTTGTCCTTTGATCCCTGTCCATGAACATCCTTGATCGTCCTGATAACTGAACATGTAGAAAATAACAAGCTAGCCAATTAATGACAAACTAGTTAATGAGAAGCAAAGGTCTTAGTTCTCACTCTTCCTTTAAATGCTGTAACTATAAAAGATACTGTCAAACAATAAACTTTGCTGCATGCTTCATTTACAGTTCCCTGTTTTGCACTTCATGCACCCCACAGCTCTGGTTCACTAGAAACCCACTCTATTGCATGTGTCCAAACAGGTCAGTACTTTGGGTTACTGTTTTCTTATATGTTATTACTATCTCTCTCCCACAAGGCCAGGATGATTTAATTAAATTTGTACAAAAATACACTAGGCAAGATTTCAGTAATAAACACTTGGGTCATTACTATCCTATAGCTATAAGCTTAATTTTTGTGATAGGCTTAATATAATTTATCGTTTACAAGACCCTAGTGCTATATTTACCGAATATATACTTGTGCTTTGTACATTTGTACTTTGGCCCCTTTTTCTGACACAGGACTTATAAATCTTTGGAGTTTCCTTAATGATAAGACTATCTTTTATTATCTGTAAGGAGTTACTTCAGACCACACCTGAGTTTATGCACTTTTGTTGACTCAGTGTGGCGCCTCTGCAATACTTTGGTTAGGGGCTGATCTTCAGAGGAAACAAGAGGTTATTAAAGTTTTTTTTTTTTCTAGCCCCAAAACTGTGGGGAGAACTGGGAGATTGGAGATCTTCAGTCACCAAAGGCCAGTGATTTAATCTGACATGTATATGTACTGAAACAGAGCTTTCCATTGAAAATTCTGAAACATAGAGAAAAAGAAAAATTCCAGGTTGAACATATCAATTTGTCCTGAGGGCTGTACATACAGCATCCACAAGGGGGGGAGGGGGAACAAAGCTCTTCCCTCACCCCATGTCCTCTCCCTGTGTATGCCTTCTGTTCAGTTTTTCCTAAGTGATATTCTTTATGATAAAACTATAATCATAATCACAGTTTGTTGTTTTTTTTCTGAGTTCTGTGAGCCATTCTAGAGTACTATCAAACTTGAAGGGTTCTGCCAGGCAGAAGCTGAAAACAGCTGGAGAATTGATTTTTGCATAAAGACAAAGTATTGTTTCAGTAACCTACTAAAAATATAGAAACAATTCTGCCCATAATTATGCCTTGTGAGTTTCAATGTACCATAAAACTGAGCATTATATTTAACCAAGTAATCTGACCACAATCGAGAGAAAAATAACAAGAAAACTGAAATGTCTACCTAAAAAGCTCAGAAGGAAGAATATCACCAAAATTTAAGAAAATTGAAAAAATAAAGCAGCTGTATTTGCTTGTCATATCATCATTAGGGTTATATTAAATGTTCATTTTGCCATTAACTGTGTCTAAGAATTTTTTGCAGATTTTACAGGTTTATAACCTGCAATCCTTGTGAATAGACTGATATAAGCATGTGAGAACCCAAAGAAAAGCTCAAAACAAAAAAAAAAGAGAAAAATATTACAAGTTAATAGTCTCTTGTAGAGCAATCAGTTCCTAGAAATGGCCCTAAGTGTCACAAGTAGGCTAGAGGCATTAAGTACCTTGGAACTTCAAGGAATTTCTAGTGATGCTAGGCTGGGAATATTTAAGGAGTTATGTGAGATGAATCTCAGAGCCCACACTTAAGCATTGAATTTTCCCAGATGATTAGTATCATCATTTGTAATTTCATTGTTTTCTAATAAATTCCACACCAAAATCTCAGAAAGGTATCACAGAAACAAGAGTATATGGCAATGTCTAGACTCAATGGAGGACAATTGCTAGAACAGAGAGTGAGAATGCACTTAGTGATTGAAAGTTTACAGCTATCTGAGCCTGGTCTGATACCATGGACAGGAAGGAGTGTGTGAACAATAAGGCAAGTGGAGCTACCTGAGAAGACGCTCCCTAGAATATTTACTCGGAGTTGGAAAGATCCTCTCTGATGACTTTGAAATGCCAATAATTTAAAATTATCTTGTGAACAATTCTGCTTACTAAACAAAAATTTCAAAGTTCAAAGATATTGTTTCCACCTTTATCCAGTCACCTTTGACCTCCATCTACAGTCTGCAAAGCAGCACTAGGGAGCAGGAGGGTCTGATGACCAAATTCAAGGCTGCATACCAGCTCCAGGCTCAGTGTTGGAGAATCAGACCTCTATCTCCCACAGACCATCAATGTCACTGTGTTAAGTCTGGTTTACTTTAATCACTCTCTTCCTAAAATACTGTGAGCATGATTCCTAAACAGAATACATACATATGGGGAAATGAAAGCAGGGAGAAGGTGGTTTCTGAGCAAATTGAGTCAACCTTTTCTGTATTAGCAGAACAAATAAGGAAGAAAGAAATATATACTTAAGATGAATGTAATGGCAATGAAACAAATATTTTGAGTTGAGGCTTAAGATATATCACTTCTCATGGTCGTGGGAGAACCTCAGGTTAGACAACTATGTAAAATATGTGTGTGTGCATGTGTGTGTGTTGTGTGTGTTCAATCAATTTTTAAAAAGGGAAGAAAAAGAAATGTATCACCTAGGTATAAATTTTTGAAAGTTATAGAAAGGTGTGTCTCAGTAAAACACTAAAGTGCATGTGATAAATATGCAGAGAATAGGGAATGTGTTTCAGATTGATAGTGGTCAGAGGACTCATAAATAAAATGCAACTGCTGAGTTTGAATATATGTTACAGAGGCTACTAAAAACTGAGTTACAGATAAAACCTGAGAAAATGATATAACTGAAAGCAAGTCAAAACCAAGTTCAGAGACAATGGAGGGTCATGTAGGACAGGGCACAGATAGGCAGCACAGTGGAACTAGCAGTGGGAGACACTTGAGATGATCACTAGCACCTCACAGACAGTCCTGGAGCCCCAATCCAGGTGATCAGCATCCAGGGACAGGTTAGATATGCCACAGATTCTCCTGATTGTGCCCAGAGACCCTTGAGCAAATCAGTGAAATTTGTGGGATGTTTTAGAATTTCAAATTATGTTTATTTTTTGGCAATGTAAATACATTACTTATCTTACTGTCTAATCTTTGATTAAAATCAATATGAATTTTCTCATCTTTGAATTTTTTAATTTAAATTCATCATTTCATATTTATTTAAACCAATCCGTAGTAGCATATATTCTCTATCAGGTTGATTTCTAGTCAACCCATATAAAAATAAAATTCCCACAAAGGAGCTGATCTTTAATTCGAAGTGTTCAAATACAAATATCAAACAGAAGAGCATTTGTTAAACCCAAAAAGCATTCAAATGCTCTCCCCCGGGATCACACAATAAACATGCCCTGGATCCTAGCATCTCAACCTCCAGGTTCTGACAAGAGGGGGCTGAACATGTACTTTTCTTGCCGAGGCTCAGCTTTAGAAAGCGTCTTGTAAAACTTAACTGAGCAATTTTTCATGTGCCTGTTGGCCATTTGTATTTTCTCTTTGGAGAAGTGTCTTTTCAGTTCTCCCCATTTTTTGACTGGACTTCTTGTTTTGTTTTTGTTTAGTTGTGTAAGTTCCTGTGGCTCTGCGTTATTAAACCCTTATCACTTTTGTGGAGGGAAAATTTTTTTTCCCATTTAGTTGGGCTTTTGTTAATTTTTTCTGTTGTCTCTTTTGCTGCACAGAATCTTTTTAGTTTGATGTAGTCCCATCTGTTTATGCTTTCCTTCAAATTTTTGCCATCTGCAGATGTTTCTAAAAAGGGATTTCTGAATTATAATTCATGGGGGGTTTTGTCCAAATTTTCCTCCATGTTTCAGGTCCGACATTAAGTATTTATCCATTTTGAGTTGGTTTTTGTACATAGTGTGAGGATGTTGTCTTGGTCCATTTTTTTGCAGGTCTTAGTCCTCTTCCCAGCATAATTTGTTGAAGAGGCTGTCTTTGTTCCAATGTAAGGTTTTCCCTACTTTGTCAAAGATTAGTTCACTATATATGTGTGGTTTTATTTCCGGGCTCTCAATTCTGTTCCACTGATCTGATTGTCAGTTGTTGTACCATGCTGTTTTAATTATTATGGCTTTGTAGTCTGGAATGGTTAGGCCTCCATTCTCTCCTTTTTTGGCCAGGAGGTTTTTTGATATTCAAGGTCTTTTGTTATTCCATATGAATTTCTGTAATTTTTTATATCTCTTTAAAGAATGTCATTGGAATTTTTATAGAGATTGCATTAAATCTGCAGATTGCTTTTGGGCCATTTTGATGATGCTAATTCTTCCAATCCATGAACAAGGAATGTCTTTCCATTTCCTTATGTCTTCTTCTATCTCTTTTAGCAGCATTTTAAAGTTTTCTTTGTATAGTTCTTTCACATGTTTTTTTAGGTTTATTCCCCCCACATATTTAATTGTTTTTGGTGTGATGGTAAATGGGATGGCTTTTTTAATTTCTTCTTCTTCTGCTTGATTTTTTGCTTATAGGAAGGCTACTGACTTCTGTGTGTTGATTTTGTAACAGGCTACTTTACTGAACTGGTTTATTGTTTTGAGAAGTTTTTCTGTAGATTTTTTGGAGTTCTCTATATAAAGAATCCTATCATCTGCATATAATGATAGCCTCAGTTCCTCTTTTCCTATTTTTATCCCTTTTATATCTTTCTCTTGCCTTATTGCCCTGGCTAGAACTTCCAGTACAATATTAAAAAGTAGTGGAGAGAGTGGGTAACCTTACCTTGTTCCAGATCTTAATTAGAATGATTTTAGTTTTTCCCCATTAAGATGATGTTTGCTGTAGGTTTGTCATAAATAGCTTTTATTTTGTTGAGGTTTGTTCCTTTGATCCCCAATTTTTCAAGGGCTTTTATCACAAATGGGTGCTGGATTTTGTCAAGTGCTTTCTCTGAATCTACTGATATGATCATGTGGTTTTTGTTTTTCTTTTTGTTGATGTGGTGGATTGTGTCACTAGCAATCAGGGACATGCAAATCAAAGCCACAATGAGATACCACCTTACACCAGTAAGAATGGCCACATCAAAAAAAACCAGACAACACCAAGTGCTGGCATGTGCCTCATATATGCACCTGACATCAAAATTTATGCACATTCACAAAAATTTGTGTACATTCACACACACACACAAAAACCCCATAAAAATAGAAAGTTAAATTTTGGAGAGAAAGGAACACTATTACACTGCTGGTGGAAATGTAAACTGGTTCAGCCACTATGGAAAGCAGTATGGAGGACCCTCAAGCTAATGAAAATAAAATTACCATTTGACCCACAATTGCTCTTCTGGGAATCTACCCAAAGGTGACCTCAATTACCCATGGGTACAAAAGGAAACCTGTCCTCGGATGTTTATTGCAGCACTATTTATGATTGGAGGGACATGGAAACAACCCAAATGTCCCAAAATAGATGAATGAATGAAAAAGATGTTTTATATATATATATGCACTCATCAATTAAAAATAGCAAATTTGATGAATTTATGGAAACATGGATGTATCTAAAAGAAATAATACTAGCAGAAATGAGTCAGAAAGAAAATAACAGAAATCAAATGGTTTCACTAATATATGGAAAACCAAATGAAAGTACACAACGGGAGGGTGGGTACCAGCTGCAGTGGTCAGGAAAGGGAGGTGATGGATGACCTCCGGAGATTAAAATGATGTGAAATATATATATAAATAAAATGTTTAATAAAAAAGAAAATTTAACTTTCTATTTTATGTATTTTTGTGAATGTGCACACATTTTTGTGAATGTGCACAAATTTTGATGTCAAGTGCATATATGAGGCACATAGAGTTGAAGAAATAAGCTCGAGTATATAAACATTGAAAAAAAAAAAACTAAACTGAGAAATAGGCCAGGAGGAAAAGTTCAAACATGCTAACAACCAAAATAAAGTCCACAACTGACTTGAGGGGGAAGTGAGGGGAGATGGGAGAGAGCGGTTAGTCAGGAAGGAAAGGTGGTGGATGATCCCCGGGAAATACAAAGATGTGATATATATATATATGATATATATATATTTAATTATATATAATTATATATATTTAATTATATATATAATTAATATAAACCTGAACTGAGTAACAATAACTTAGGATGTCACTTTCAGATTTATACAATTTATATATCAGTTTTATGTTATTGTATTATTTTGACCTCAAAAATCGGAGATAAAATTAAAAATGAGAAAAGAGAGAAAGGACAGACTGAAATGAAGCCTATTCTAAGATTGTCAGATCCAGTTTACAGGAAAAGGGCTGAAATGCTAGGAGTATTTTGGGGAATAAAGTGACTTGTCAGTTATGCACCAGTGTAAAGAAAAGCAGTTGTTCCTCCTCCCCACTCACCTGTGCTTAACCAGGGCAGCAGGGCTGAGAGCAGGAGGGTCCTGATGACGCAGCGCAAGGGCTGCATCCCAGCTCTGGACTCAGTTTTGGAGAGTCAGACCTCTGTCCTCTCACAGATGATCATGGGTCACCGTCCTGGGGTCTGGTCCACTGACATTCACATTCTTCCTAAAACAGTGTGAACAAGATCCCCAAACACTGAGCTGGCTCATAGGAACACCTGATGAGAAAGTGAAAGCAGGAAGTTAGTGGACTCTGAGCAACTGACACAAGATATTCTGTATTACAAACCCCAATAAGGAAGGAAGAAATATAAAATGTCGCTATGGTTACATGATGAAGCACACGGTAGTCTGTAGCATGAAGACTCAACTATTATTTTAATTTCTACACTTGGATTTTTGAATGAAGGTGGAGTGGAAGAACACTGAGTGAGTGAAAGTGTCTCTATTGTGAGTGCCAGGCAAATACCAAAAGTATCACATAATGACAAGGTCTTAGGAAAAGTAGAGGAATTGCCTTGTCTTCAGCACCCCACAGACAGTGGCATTTTGTGACAATGGGCTCCAGCGGGGGAGCAAGTCCCCCACTTCGCTCCTTTGCTTGTAGGAGCAAGTTTGGGAGTAGTGTGACTGTATAAAGATTTGAACTGTGGCATTTAAAACAACCTTAAAAATCAATAATAAAAAAGAAAAAAATCTAATTTAATAAGTGCTGAAATGCATAAAGAGGGATAGATTTTTAATTACCATATAATATAGTCTGTACAGATAATATATAAAAACCTATACAACATCATCAGTTATGAGAAAAATACAAGTGAAATGAGACATCAATATACATCTGTTGGAACAAATAAATTATTTTTGAATAACAAGATCAATACTGCAAGGATAGAGAGCAACTGGATTAATCAAACATCACTTATCAAAATGTAAAATGGTACAGACACAAAGATAATTTTGTTGTGTCTAGTAAAACTAAATAAGCAATTAGTTCCATGACTCAGTAATTGTACATATTGGACATTCTTCCAGAAAAATGAAATCGTATGTCCACATAAAACATAATACATTCATAAAAGCTAAATTTGTATTAGTAAAGATTTGCAATGTTGAGATGTTCTTCTGTGGATGAGTAGATAAACAAAATAATGAAATATTACTCAATAATAAAATCCACACTCAAATGCTACTCAGCAACAAAAAGGAGTAGTATATTCACAAAACAACTTAAATAGGTTTCAGTGGAGTTACACTGCTAATGAAGTCAGTGACATGTTTCATGCTACATGAGTCTATTTACAAAACATTCTTTAAAGAACAGTATAGAGACTGAAAATAGTTTAGTGGTTGACAAGTGTTAGGTACTGGCAGCAAGTTTTATGTGTGAGATGGAAGTTGAGTGACTAAAAAGCAGTAGCACAAGAGCTCTATGCTGACTGAAACTTTTTATTTCTTGTTGAGGTTGTTACAAAAGTTTATACATTAGATGAAATTGCACAAAACCACACAAAAACATACCCTCAGTGGAATCCACAAAATAGGCATATCTTTGTCTAGAATCACTAAGAAATAAAGGAGAAAAATTAGTTTATTTTTTTAGTAGACTCTGAAATGAAGAAAAAGAATTGCAACAGACATTTCAGAAATACAGATGATCATAAGAGATTGCTATATTTATATGCCAGTCAACTGAATAATCTAGATGAAAAGAAGAAATTCTTAGTAATCTTGAACCCTCCTAGACTAAACCAGGAAGATTAGGGAACTTGAACAGAACAATCACAAGCAAGAAAATGGAGTAGTAATCAAAAGTTTCCCAGAAAACAAAAGTCCAGGCCCAGGTGGCTTCACTGTAAGTTCTACCAAACCTTTAAAGAAGAACTACACTTATGTCTCTAAATTGAAAAAAAGAAAAAAAAAACAGAGAAAGAGGAAAAGCTTCCAAATATATTTAATGAGGCCAACGTCATTCTGAGAGCACAACATCATTCTGAGAGGAAACCTGACAAAGACATTATCAAAAAAAATTATACATCAGTTCCCTTGGTGAACATAGATGCAAAAATTCTTAACAAAAGTCCTAGTAAATTGAACTTAAACAATATGTCAAAAGGATTATTTATCATGACAATGGGGAATTTATTCCAGGGTTACAGAGAAGATTCAGCATCTGAAAATCAATGTAATATATTACATTGGCAAAAGGAAAGACAAAAATCAAAGAATTATATAAACAGATGTAGAGAACGTATTTGATAAGATTGAACATTCATTTTGATAAAACCCTGATAAAAACTAGGGATAGATGGGGACTTTCCTCAACATGATGGAAGCCATCCATCACAGACCTGCAGACAGCATCATACTCGATAGTGAAAAACTGAAATCTTTTCCACTAAGATTTTGGACAAAACGAAGATGTTTCTTTCATCTCTATCATTCAATATAGTTTTAAAAGTCCTCGTTGAAGGAATCAAACAAGAAAAAAACTTAAAAAGAAACCAAAGTGGTAATGAAGTAAAACTGTAAGATTCCAGAATGATACCATGTTAAAAGGCTGCAACCAAATAAATGACTAAGAATTGAGAACTAAGGAGAAAAAGGGAAGGTATTTTACAAGGACCTAAACAAAAAGAAAAGAGAAACTTTTTTAATTTTAGAAATTCTCACTATCAAAATGTAATTATCCTTCAGGACAGTGTTACTTATAATTGTGACAGCATTTTTGTGGCAAGATGAGACTCAGAGAGATAGAAACTGAGGCCAGACTTTCCCTCTGCACAATGAGTGCCGGACATGGCCATAAAACAGATGCCCCTGAAAGGAATAGGAACTGAGATCATATGAGTCCAGGCCCTTTTCCACACTGAGATCATATGAGGCCATACACCAGATTTCAGTGACTTAAGCACATGTATGTGAAAGGAATCCTAAGGTCCTTTCCTAAGCTCATAAAGTCATAAAACCGAGGAAAAGGGTAATGTAAACAACTACTAGCTACATTCCTCTCATTTTTAGTGTAGACAACTGAAAACAAGTTAGGTTACCTAAATTATATTCTTTTTTCTGTCCCAATTTCTGAAAATCTCACCTATCTCCATAAATTTTAAATGTCCCCTGATAAAAATGTCTTCATGGTCTGTAACAATATAACCACTGATCTCTGAAGAACAGGGCTGCTCTCTCTTCCCTGAGGCCATGTAGACAGAGAGAGAGAGAGTACTGGCCTGGCTGGCTAATACAGACCCTTTTTAATTAGACTTAAAACTCTGGTCTATGTGTCTAGGAGGTGACCTCGTGTGGGATCTGCCTCAGAGACGAGGAACTTGTAATTTAACCTCTTACAAGTTGAGCTCTCTGCCCCTGGCAGGAGGAGCAAATTGGGAGCTGACCTGAATAAGCAGGGGACCCTAAGGGTGTAGCTCCCCCAGACCCCAGGTATAGGAGTGCTGAAGTCATGAACTGCATCATTATTAAGAAAGATTTGGGAGCCCAATCGTCAGATTCTTTTATTTTAATTGTAAAAGACAATTCACTGTGAAGGAATCACTGGAGAGTCAGCAATGAGCTCGAGGCAAGGAAAACTTGATAAACTACATAAGCTTTACAGTTAAGGAATAATCTTAGTGACCTGTAACCAACTTAACTGTCATGATTTCCAAGAAGATGATTGCTTAGGAATGTTTAGTAGTATCTAATGATAATCTATTTTCCATTGAGATATTGATTTCTGTCTTCCATTGAGATATTGCCCTCACGTGCTCATGAAATGTTTCTCCTCATGGAATGTTGGAGTAATTCTTTTAAACACTATAAATGTTGACTGAAATCTCGAATAAATTAGCAGATTCCACTGCTCACTGAGTGTGTGTGTCTGTTCACCAACCGCTGGCCCGGAAGTCTTTCTTGCCCAGCTGAACTCTGGTCTTCCATGGTCTGTGCCCTTGCCCGGCCGGTCCGCGGCAACCTCGCTATAATAATCACAGAGTTTAGCATTAAAATATGACTCTATTATCAACATAGAGATTTATTACCAGTCTTGACAGTTGTGTCCCAGCCAACTAGGAGGGAACATTGAGAAATACAACCCCTGGAAGTTCTGTTATTGGAGTTGTTAAGGGGACTGTGGTGAAATTGGGGTCTGTGGCCCCCAGTATCTGCATTAAAATGGAAGTCATTGGGTCCTGGTGGGTGGAGACTTGGAGAAGGGAAGTTAAGCCTTCTCCTGAGAGAAGAGGTTTAGGAGCAAGGGAGGGGACTGAGGAAAAATACTTGAAGAGGAGA